>JAQZBX010001550.1:0-41266 GCA_029593785.1 Cabassous unicinctus
AAAAAAAAAAAAAAACAATCGACAAAAGAGAGAAATTAGCCATCAGAGTAAATTCACCAACATATTCAGATGCCTAGACATCTGCAAAAAAATACAAGCCATACTAGGAAACAGGAAGAGATGGCCCAGCCAAAAGAACAAACCAAATATCCTGAGAGATTTAATACAATTAATCAGTGATAATCACATAACTCTCCTAAATCACTTCAAAGAGTTTAAAGAAAATATGACTAAAGAAATAGAGGATATTAAGGAGACTCTTGGAGAGCATTAAGAACAAATTTGAAAGCCTGCAAAGAAAAGTAACATATCTTATGGGAATGAAAGACACGATGGATGAGATTAAAAATACATTAGAGGCACATAAAAGCAGATTTGAATTGCTTGAAGACAGCATTAGTGATTTCAAAGACAGAACATCTGAACTGGAAAAGACAGGAGAACAGAAAGAGAAGAGAATGGAAGAAATGTAACAGAGTCTCAGGGAATGGAATGACAACATGAAATGCACAAACATTCACATTATTGGTGTCCCAGAAGAAGAAGAGAATGGAAAAGGGGCAGAAAGAATATTTGAGGAAATAATGACTGAAAACTTCCCAAGCCTTATGAAAGACATAACTCTCAATATCTAAGAAGGACAACCCACCCCAACAGAATAAATCTGAATAGACCTACCCTGAGACACCTACTATTCAGAATGACAAATATCAGAGATAAAGAGAAGCTTCTGAAAGCAGCAAGAGAAAAGCAATGCATCACATACAAGGGAAACTTGGTAAAATTAAGTGCCAACTTCTCATCAGAAACCATGGAGGAGAGAAGTGGTATGATGTATTTAAGGACTGAAAGAAAAAAACTGCCAGCCAAGAATTCTGTATCCAGCAAAGCTGTCCTTCAAAAATGAGGGCGAGTTCAAAGTCTTCAAAGACAAACAAAAACTGATAGAATACGTTACCAAAAGACCAGATTTGCCAGAGTTACTAAAAGGGGTGCTGACGCCTGAAAGGAAAAAACATGAGTGAGAGATTTGGAGAAGAGTTTAGAAATGAAGATTATTAGGAAGGATAAGAAGCCAAACAATAGAGCGATATGACAAAAGAGAGATGAAGGATAAAACGGATGAAGCAATTTGTAGTTTTCAAGTAGCCCTTCACATCTATGCAATGAACCCTAAAATATAGAAAGAAGACCTTTCTTGGGCAAGAACACTCCAGGAGCAGCAGAAAGTGGCACAGAGGATTAAAAAGGGTGAAGCATCAGCATCAGAAGCATAATCCTGACTATGACTTTGAAAGTGATGAGATCGTTGCTGTTTGTACAGCTATGACTGAGAAACAGAAGAAGCTTCAACAAATAAAACAATGGTTATTATGTCTGCTTCTGGGACTGTAGAGACTGTAACTAAGAATGAAGATGGTGCTCCAATACCAGATGGCTCTGTTTTCATCAAAGCCTGATGAAGAAAAATTCATAGCATGAATTATTCGAATCTGTCTTTTTTTATTATCATTTAAAGTTTTAGACACAGGAACATTTATTCTGGAGAAACAGGGCAAAACTCCTGTTTGTAAGATAACTTTTTCAGATGAAGCATATAAATCTAAATGGTAGCATTATTGTATAGTGTTTGGACTATGCGTTGATAAGTTATGGTTTACACTTAAGATTAGAATTCTGAGCAAAATGGTTTTGATGTATAATTTTAATTTAATCCAAATATATGGTTGGATACATTTTCAAGACACAACTTGAAAAGCAAATTCTTGAATAGAAAATAACTTGGTCAGTGTTTTTAAATTGTTAACTCATTGACTTTTCTTTTATGATAAAGGAAATAAGTGATTGCTTTCTCTCCTAGAAATATACTGCTGTTACTATTCACTCTGTTTTCCTTGCTTTTGTAAAGTAAGTTTGTCACAGGCTTAAATGTTTTTAATATTCATTTTGATTCAAAGTTGTGGTTTTGTTACATGTGAAACATTTGAAAGTTCAGCCAAAAATGCATGCAAATGTGAACATTCTGAAGTTTCTCTTAACTCTGATTTTTGCTCAAGCTTTTGGCTTTAAAGAAGTTATAACAATGGTACTTGCCTCCTGCAGTATTTGCTAGATATGTGAAGTACTGATAAATGTCACAATGATGGTTTTATTTTCTAGATTATTATTGTAGTTAGGTTAGTCCTTACCACAAGTGAGTCATTTTTTAAATGTGCATTTTTTTCAAATGAGTGGCTTTTACAGATACATCATAATAAATTGTACTGCTACATTTTAAAAAATAGAGGATGATATGGGAGAGGGAGGGGAGTACATGGGAATCCCTTACACTTTCTATGTAATTTCTGTAATGTAAAACCTCTTTAAAAATAAAGTTTATTATATTTTTTAAAAAACTGAATCTTTTAGGCCCAAACCCACCCCCAAAATAGCAGCAGTGATAAAATAAAATAAATTTTAAAGAGAGAGAGAGAGAGATGTACCTGTATAGAAGCCAGATCATATATGGATTTGTAAGTCACCCTAAAAAGCTTAAACTTTATCCTGAAGGAATGAGAGACTATGAAAATTTTTAAGCAAATTATCAAATTATGTATGAAAAGTATGAAAATTTTCTGATATTTACTTTAAAAATTAGCATATACTTAAATAAATATCATATAGAAGAAGGCCTGCTGTAGTGTCTCTTCATTTTGAAATCCCCAAAGACACTTTCTTGTTGATGTCCTAGAGTGCGATTAGACCCTGAATGACTGGTTCACATTTTAATAAACAACCTATGAGATGGATACAAAAGGGTCTGTTTATTTGCATGCACTGAGAAATACGACTTTCACACAAACTATAAATATTTGAGTCAGCAGGGTTAGCTCAGTCTTTCCCTATGATCAAACTATGTGGCCAGGCTGTAAACATAATCAAAAGCTGTTTCATTGATGTACTGTGAAATATTTCACTGACAAGGACCATAAAACAGAAAGGGAGGCAGATATGGAAATCAGATTTCTGGTGAGCATGGAATCAAAACAATGAGAGCTAGATGAATTGAATGTTTAATAGCAAAAGGCCCCAGAAACCTAAAGTGTCTATTTCACAATAGAAAGGCTTGATAAAATTCAGTTGCTCCTTCAAAAACCTTGAAATCTCAAAGGTGAGATAGACAAGTCAATAATTACAATACACCAAGGTATTGCAAAGAATATTATGAGAGCAAAGCTCAGAGCTCCTAAAAATGGTTATGTTTGAACTTGAGAATGTGGAAGAGGATGTCCAAATCCAAGGGCTAGCCTTGCTAATGGGACAGAAAAAACTTGATGTCCAATTACTCTAGGTCCCCTTCTGCTGTGCATGATGGTTACCACTTGCCTGAAGACATGGCTCCTTCTCCTGCATTTCCATGACTGACTGATGTCTCTCCTGGGTGAAACCGTTTTTTAAAAAAATATATGTTAATACTTCAAACACAAGCCTTTTTGTCTGTCATGAGTCTGCTGATCTATAATCTAACATTGATTTTTATCATTTATCGCCTAGAAAGCTAGTTATTCTACTCATTGTCAATATTAGTAGTGGGGTCCTTATTGCATCCTCTTAATATTTAAAAAATAAGGACATTATAGTATGCAGTCACCAGCTACTATAGAAACATAAATATACAGTCAAGTTAAGAAAAAACAGACATTTTTGGTTACTTAATGATGGACCTCCACTGCTGAGTTTTGACCTGTAATAAAAGGATATGAGTTTTCTCTAAGTTATTTAGATCAATATATTCATGAAAACATGCTCTTTATTCACTGGAAAATTTTAACTTCAAGTAATGAGTCTTTCTAATTGTATAGTAAAGGACAACAGATACCTCCAGGTAATCTTTGAAAATATGAAAAGAAACAATTTGTTTGTTCTCTGATTTCCCATTCTCTTTTCTATGTTCTTTATTACCATGAGCAAAATATTTGAATGAAACAAGATTTTTGTTTATAAATGACTATCTTCTGTTCATGTTGAGAAAACCTCCTGACTCCTAAATAATGTTTTGTTTATATTATGTATATTTCTTTAGCAATAAATGAAAAGGAAATAAAGTAAGCAGTCTCCAAATTGCTCATTGATATTCCATATATTTGCATTTGACTATGGTGAAAGAAAATGGGTAATTATAGTAAGGTATTACACGTTCACATGACATACAAATCACACAGGAAAGTCAAAAAAAGTTTAGGTCTATATAAAAATACTTCTACTTATGTTCATTTCTTTCCTTGGTTTGGTTTCTCTGTTGTTATTACATCTGATTTAGGGATTGAAGAATGGAGGCTTGCTACATTTATCAGGATGTTTTTGTTTGTAAATAGTGGAAAACACAACTCAAAGTGGCTTCATTAATATAGATAATTTATTGCTTTTGTGAGTAAAAATCTTTCAAGTGGAGCTTGATCCACAGCTCAAAAGGTATTGCTAGGGCTTATTTTATTCTCTTTGAATTTCTTCACTCCTCTTTCTGGGTGTTTATTTCATTCTTTGGATGCTTAGCCCTTCATGGCCTAAGATAGATGACAGTGGTTCCCAAGAGATGATAGCTCCATACTCCTATCCTGCAAATGACAGCTTTTCTGTGCTGACATACAGAGGCTCTGAGAGTCTTTCTGATTGAACAAACTTAAGCCACAGGCAAGCCCCTGAATAAACCACTCTGGCCAGGGAGCCCATGTACCTGGAGATCGAGTCAGCTTCCCCTGTAACTCATCATCTTCTTGGGAACATGAAGGAGACATTAATTAAAATCAAGGTAGTATATGAAAAGAAAGAGAATAAATTTAGGAGTCAGTAAATGATTCCCCCTCTCTGGTTTTATTTTATTTTTTTTAATTAATTTATTTATTTTTAAAGATTTATTTATTTTATTTTTATTTATCCCCCCATTGCTGCTTGTGCTGCTGTGTCCATTCGCTGCGTGTCTTCTCTGTGTCTGCTTATCTCCCCCTTGCTGTGAGGTCTTGCCGCATCAGCCCACGGCGCCGCGCGAGCCGGCCTGCCCTCACAAGGAGGCGCCGGGAAGCGAATCCAGGGCATCTCATATGGTAAACGGGTGCGCTATCCATTGCGCCACACCCGCTTCCTGCCGTGAGGTTGCTGCATCAGCCCACCGCACTGCTCAGGCCGGGGTGCCCTCACAAGGAGGCCTCGGGATGCGAACTCGGGCCTCCCATATGGTAAACGGGGGCTCTATCCACTGAGCCACACCCGCTTCCCCCCTCTCTGGTTTTAAACATCAAATATATTCATTAAAACCTTATTCCTATTTGTAGTAATGTATTTGGGCAATATGAACAGGGTCCAGAGAGAAAATGATTTTGATGAAATTTCTAATGAGGGAAAATGAAAATTTCACCTGTAAAAAAGATTTAACAGTAAAAATGAGGGAACAACCTTGCTTGACTAAATATGGAAAATTGAAATCCCCTGTACCTATAACATAACCCCATAGCCACTTCCCTTACCTTCAGGATATCCCAGAGTAACCACTGCTTTAAAAAAAAAGTTCTTTTAAGCTAAGTTCAGCTTCCTTTTTTGGCTTCCTAGAAGTCACAAATCCACTTTCCAGGTTTGCTTATTTTCTTCTGCCATCATCTGTCTCTACCCTAATAAACTGGTAAATAATAAAATACAGGAGAATACCAGCACATCACCAGTGAGAAACAAATGGTTGAGCCAACTTGGAAGCTGCTAGGTGCTTATCTGACTTTGCAACCCAGTTAGGATATTCAGTCAATTAAAATCTACAAATGGAGACATATTGCATTGTAATGCTCTGCCTGTTTGGTGTTTGCTCCATAATTTACCTTGTTTTAAATTGATTCTATTGAAGGACTTACACCCTAATATTTTCCTAAAGAGTTTCTAATTATATTTAGTGTGGTGAGTAAATCAAAAGTTTGAATCTCCTTCTTCAGGGGGATTTAAACCTGTTATATTTTACTTTTGTTTCTATTTGCCAGAAAGCATTTATTCCATTTCAGGTGGCATAGAAAATTTACTCTTTCTTGCATAAATAAAATTCTTTTGCATACAATTTAAAAGCAGGGTGAAGTGACTTGACAGGTCTCCTACTTATGTCCCTTTCAGGAAAGATAGCCATTTCCCACATACCACCAGCCCTGCGCAGTAGGGACATTTCAAAATGTTCACCTTTTAACATTTATACTCTGGGGTACTGAACCATCAAACTGTTCTACATGTTACATAAATTGTGCTTTGGCAATGAATATTTCCGTAGTTGAGGCTGGTGTTATAAGAATTTAAGATGCAGAAGCTTAGTAATAAAGTATAGTACAACCAACAACCTTGGAAAAGAATTGATTGAAAATGAGTTTAAATGCAAGTTTTAACAATCTTTTGAATGCCTTAATGGATGATTAGATATTTTACTCTAATGAAAACTTCTGTGACTGCTATGCTAATCAGCTAGGGAAAGATGCATTTGTTTTAGATTAATATTTCTGTATAACGGAACCTAATTTATCTCCAAGAGCTCCTCTTTTAATTATTATCAGCATGTACATAATAAAGGAAAAAAAGACATATTATAAAGTACAGTTGACTCTGAACTAGTGAGGTATTCTATTGATTAATCACAATCTAAAGCTCCTTAGCCATATGTATTATTTGTTGTAATCATAGCTGACTTCAGAGGAGTTGTTGGTATTAAAGATTACTTAACTTATTGAGTATATTAGATGAATACTTGAGATGACCAAGGCAATCAATAGAAAAAGATGTTCCACAGCACTTTTTCATAACTCATGTGCAGATTCTTTAATTAGTTACCTCTGTCCTTCCTATTAAAACTGCCCTCAACATTCTTAACATAAAATAGAAGCCATAGCCTCCTGCCTGGTATTCCTGATTTCACCTATGGATGCTGTGGTGAGCTCCACATCTTTCCTCTGCAGGAATGAGGCACTCATTCGCCAGCTGCTGAGAGTTTTGACTACTGATGAATCTCAACTTAGTCTCTCTCTGAAATTTCCAGAAAGCAGATGTTCCCAAACTTTGGCATGCATTAGAATCATTCAGAGAACTTAAAACACTGATGGCTGTGACATAGATTTCTAATTTACTAACTACTTGGGAGAAGTCCAATATTATGCTATTGTTATAACTATCCAGATGATGTTAATGCTTTTATTCTGAGAACCTAAACTGAAGAGAACTGCCTCACCCTAGTTGGAAGCAGCCAGATCCATTGGGGGTGGGGGTGGGGAGGAATAAAAATCAAGCCTCCTGGCCTCAAAGGAACAAATCAAAGGTGCCATCCCTGCTCTTGAGGTGGGTGGGATTAATTGAGGCATTTGTTATCACTGCATTGCAACTTATTCTCTCTGTCCAGTCCTACATCCATCCTTCTGCCTACACTTGTAGATCCTGAGAGTACTGCCCCAAAACCTCTTCAATGACAGTCTCATCTTAGAGATTTTGTCTCAGAAGCATTCTAAGACATCATTTTTGTGCCTGTGAATTCTGTCATTTATCCAACACCCAGGCTGATCTACTTAAAACACCTATTTAACTCTTCAGTGTCTTCACCATTTCTAGAGTGTCATTCAAACTCATGTCTATCTCTTGTATTCTCCCCAATTCTCAATCATTCTAGCTTCTACTGGCTGTTGAATGCTGCTGAAGGAAAAAAAAAACCCACTAAAATTCCATAGTGTCCTCTCCAAATGAGCCCTCCCCACTGCCTGATAGCACTAGAGTGTTTTTCTAGTTTTCTTTCTCATTGTCCAAATTAATTATGTTTTCCATTTTCTCCATACCTCCTTCTCCACAGTTTCCTCAACCCCTCTCAGAAGATGGTCTTTATCACCAGTTACATAGTTACACAACCCAGATGCCAAAGTCATCCTCTATAACGCCTTCACCCTCATTCCCAAAATCTAATTCCAAGTCCTGTTGACTCTATTCCAAACTCTTTCTCCAGTTTATCCATAACACTCCTTTCCAGTTGTTCATTCATGTCCTGGTGCAGGCAAATATCTCTCATTCAAATAAAGTCCTGCTAACTAGACCCCAGATTTGTCACCTCCAACCTATTCTCTACCTTGGCAGTACCTCTAAAACAAAAACCTGATTTTGTCTCTTCCTTTTAATATATTCTTTCTGAAGTATTCCACCACAAATAGCCCACTGTGGTGTACAACCTAAAATTAAGGTTCAATATTATGTGCTGCCTTGATATCTTGGGAAAACTGGAAGAGCCTACAATGGCCTGATTGCAGCTTCCTCTCACCACTCTGCTCCCAGATTAGATCCTCCAACCAAAAAAAAAAACATTCCTTATCTCAGGGACCAGTCACAGTTCTTTCTTATCACTGAGTAGCAGGCTTCAGTTCCCTGTCAGCCCAACAGATTATTCAAACAAACCAGTCACATCTTTCTGTGGGAACCAGGAGTCACCCCACCTTCTTGATACTACAGGGTTTGCCTGCCTCATCCTTGGGGTATCTCCAGGTGAGACCCTCATGAAGCCCTGCATGACTTCATGGTGTCCTCCTACATCAAGGTGTCAGTATATGTGACTAATAAACTGCTGCTGGTCTCATCTGACCAGTGTCCCATTACCCTAGGGTGAAAAATCCCTCCCTTACCAATGGAATGAAGTGGAGGCAATTAAAACATCCACTCTTCCCCAAATACACAAATATTGTTCTCAGGATAAAGCTCAAGATTCTTAATTTAGGGATACCTCTCTTGCCTCATCAGGTATCCCTAAATACAATGCAATAAGCTCCCGTTATGCTAAACAACTGGAAGCTCCTGAGCCTTTGTATAATGCTACTCCTACAGAAAATGTCCCTGAGTTCCTAGGGACTCAAAATTAAAAAAAATAAATAAATAAAGCTTTACATTTTAAAGCTCTCTAATTCCATTAGAATATATTGCCACATACCAAAGCTGGTCATGAAATCGCAGGTGGAAAAAAACTGTCATAGATGCTGTCCTCTAATATAAAAGCAGAATTACACAATTTTAGGACTGGAATAGACATTAAATAAAAGCATATCCAGGGAGTGATGTTGCTCAAGTTCTTGAGTGCCTGCTTCCCATGTACAAAGTCCTGGGTTTGATCTGTGGGACATCCTAAAAACAAACCAAACAAACAAATGAAAAAAAACAACTCTCATTGGGGAGTGGAAGTAGCCTGCTTCCCATGTATAAGGTCCTGGGTTCAATCCCCAGAACCTCCTAAAAAAAATCATATCCAACCTCCTTATTTTCCAAATAAAAAAAAGGATGCTCAGAGAGATAAAATGTACTTATCCATATTAAAGCATTCAGAATTAGATTGGAGAAGGCTTTTTTGAAACACAACACAGATAAACTCAGTGTTGTGAAGAAGAGGGGACAGACTAGGAACACCTAATCCTACAATAATCTCCAATGCTTCTTTGTTGGAAGTAATGGAGAGGACAGTCACGGGTTCTGAGCTAAGACTTAACATGGGAGAAGTTACATACATCCTCAACAATTTGAACTTGCCAAGTGTAGCAATAATAGTTAATATCTTAGGAAGAAATACATATCTTTTTCAGAAAGAAAATTTTATTATGACCTGTTATGCACACACATGAAAAAATACACTCATGCACACAACTAAATAATATAAATTTTCACAGAGGAAACTCATATTTGCTGTTCTATTTTGTTCCATTCTAAATTATTAAGCAAAGGATAGGCCATGATCTGCTTAATTGTTTTCTAAGGATATTAATGGGTTTCAACCCAGTTTGAAAAATAATGTATCCTTGATTTCTCATTGTTTAGACTGAAGTTTGAGGACTTCTTTGTGTTCTTATATCCATAGCAGGAATTTTAAAATTTAAATATACGCAGTATATTTTGCCTTTTTAGTGAAGTGCATTTGGTTCCTGTGATGATTAATTTCGTGTGTCAACTTGGCCAGCACTGGTCAAGCACACTGGCCTGCTTGTTACCATGAAAGTATTTTGTTGATGGGATTCGCATCTACATTCAATCGATTGCATTGAAAATACAAAGGAATTTTCCCTCAGCAGTATGGGGGATCTTCTCATCCAAACAGGATTAAAATTAGAACCTTGGATTACAGAGGCAGAAGAAGACATTCTACCTCAACTTCACCATTGCCTCTTGCTGGAATTTCCAGCCAACAGGCTTCCCCTTGGGGAATTCCAAAAAAGGACTATGGAAGATTGAATCATGTTCCCCACAAAGACGTGCTCAAGTCTTAACTCCAAGTCCTGTGGGTATTAACTCATTTGTAAATTGGACCTTCAAAAATTCTATTAAGATGTGGTCAAACTGAAATAGGGTGTGCATTAGTCGAATACAACTGGATTCCTTATAAGCAATGGAAATTTGGGCATATTAGTAGAAACCCAAAAGGAGGCAGAAAGAAGCAGAATGCCATGTAACAGAGGTAGAGATTAATTGCCAGTACGCCACCACCAGCATACTATAAATTTCAGAGAAGACATGACCTGACAATACCTTGATTTTGGACTTCTAACTTCCAAATTGTGAGGTAATAAATTCTTGTTGTTTAAACCAACTAGTTTATGGTGTTTGCAATAGCAGCTCTGGAAAACTAAGACAGTGCCTCTGCAGTCATTCTTATTAAGATTAAGTCATATTATAGGAAAAAGAGGGGCACAAAGTAAAGCAAATCCATTCCAAGAAGAAAGGTTCTTCTAGTATTGTTGGAAATGAAGACATGGGGAAGTGGAAGGAAAAAGGGAGAAGTATGACGCAAATTCTTTTCTATCTTGGAATCAAAATTCCAGGATATACCCATATAAATGGAGGGCTTATTCTTTATTTCCATGTTATATCCTATATCATTTTAAAACCCCTTGGAGAAGCAACCTGCCAATACAATGTAGCTCTCACAAGTATTAATGATGGCATGACATGGTTAAGTAGATAATAGATTCTGAGATGGTGACCTCCACAGCCTGGGAAAAGAAGTCCAGAAATTTCTAAGTGACCCTGTATTGGGTGTGTGGTAGATAACCCAAATCCTGTGACTTGATGGGGTAATGCTTCTGAATACCATAGAGTCTGATATCCCAGTAATAACTACAATGTATGTCCGGGATAGCAGAAGGAAAGGACGAGCTTCCCAGGGATTTTCTTGTGTGCAGAGAGAGAGGACATTTAGCTGCTTCACAGAAAATGTGACAAGGACGGAAGTGGAGGTCTGAAACCCGGCAGGTTGATCCACAACTCAACTGAATATACCCAGAAGCCAACAAATCAGGACAACACAACATGATGTGTGCTTTCAATGTGCACAGATGTCACCCAGAAAGAGATGAAAGCAGGAAGGAGGAAGATAGAACCTGAGAGAGTGGATATGTACCACAAAGATGTAAAGAAAAGCAGAAACTGTATTCAAACTGGAATAGACTGCAGTATTTTAATTTAATTGCTAAGTTTATGACTGAAATTGTGACACTATTCTACTTCATTTTTCTTTTTATGCTCACTCTCCATTAAAATATTCTGACCTGCCATTATAACTTAGAAAATTTGTAAGGTGATTTCTAAAAATATAACAGGGGTTATCTTTAGAAGATCGGGTCAAAATTCATGGGATTTTATGCTAATTGGGGGGGAAACCGGTATGTAATTCCTCATTTCCCTTTGCTCCAAAGATAATAGATTGATCTGTGTCACAGGTCAGTAACACAGGTGCCACACAAATTATCACACAGTTTTCATTTAGAAAACTGGTGTCCTTTGTATAGTTTTATGTCAGACTATTTTATTTCTAGTGTCCTTCAAAATATTTAAAGAGAAAAATGTACAGGAAAAGTTAAATCCCAGGAAAATAGCAATCAATTTCTGGATAAATACTTAACTGAGGATATTTGGTCTTTGAGACCCATAATACTATGTCTGTTTGTGCTAAACTTAGTTCTTCTAAATGATCATTGACTTTTCTGTACACCTACTATGTACTAATCACTGTGCTAAGTAGGCAGTGAGAATACAAACGGGACAGAATACCTGTCTTACCAGAGCTGATTGCCTAATGAAAGAAAGATAAAACTAAACCACCATCAAACATAAAGACTGAAATCTGTGGCATATTTCATGTGTTCTAAGAGCAGAAAGGATCATTTTCCTTGCTGTGCAAAAGGACAACATAGAGGAAATTGTCTTAGACCTCTTCTTTAAGAGGTGATACCGGGTAGATCTTATAATATGGGTAAGAGTGTAGAGTTACATTTAAATAAATATATATTCCTTTTCACACACAGACACACACAGACAAGAGACATGACTGAATCTGGTAAAGAAGATATTAAAATGAAGTAAATTTCATGCCATAAAACATATTGAGACTTAATTTCAAGATTTTTTCTTCTCAATTTCATGGATTTGGTGCCGTGGCAAATAGGCCATTGAATGATAACTTTAAAAAGCAATGCAGTAGTTATTTATTTTGAAGAAATTGCAATATACCTGTAAAATGAATAAACCCAAATGGTCCTAATATTATCAAGATGACTACTTAAGGCTTGGAATAAATTATCCAGGAACAACATCATGTACCAATTCAAATATTTCTCTACCTCAAAATATTTAGACAGATATGAAGATGAAGCAATCTGGAAAACTTTTTGATGATTCAAAAATTCAGGTGATGTTGAGGACATGAATACAGACAAAAATACAGGCAAAGAATAAGAAAAAAATGTTTCAACATGGAAAAAGAAACTATTACATATTATTTTAACACATCTATAAGTGAAAATTAGTAAGGACTAAAAGCAAGCTTTAGGCTATTTGAAATAAGTCCTTGATATTTTACATATACAAATTGGAATAATAAAAAAATATTTTACCAAAATGTAGGGTCATTTAATGTTAGACATCATTTTATACCCACATATACAGTATTTACTGATATGAGAAAGTAGTCAAAATGTATTTTAAAAATAAAAGACAAGCATACCAAAAAACATATGAATTATGATCCTAAAATAAATGCAGCATGATTCATGGAAGAAAGTATGGAAATATATGCAATATGAGGGGAAAGAAAGGTTATCTGTGGATGACATGACTGGGATGATTTTCCTTGTCTTCTTTTTACTTATTTATATATATAGTTACCGATTTATCTACCATTAGCACATATTAGCTCTGGCGCTACAGGAACCTATTACTTCCTCTTTACTCTATCACATACACTTCTTAGACAACCTATGCATTTATCCCACATGTCCTTCAGAATGGGAATTGGGTCACACAAACCACAGGTCAAAGTCATAGGACTGAGGTGAAATCCTGACCCACATTTGGCCAGTCGGATTCAGTCTCTCAAGAATTTTAAACCGGGACAGAAGCTAATTAGCTTTGGGTGCTGGACTCTGAAGACCATGAAAAAGTAGGACTGGGGCAATTGTGTTTCACTGGGCAAGTAGTGAAAGTCCAACTGGAAAAGCAACAAGTGCAGAGAGAAGCAGAGTTAAAGCCCATGTGGGTCCAGAGAGGGAGGGTGACATTGGTTGCCTTGGTTTGTGAGTGGTCTGGATTGCCTTGGTTTTGGGTGGTCTTAGGTTTAGTCTCTTGCAGGGCCTGGCTGCAGTATTGTCCCTGAATTTCAAAAGATATGCAAGATTGCTCCAGTTTTTGCCTAGGTAATTGTGTGAATTTTTATGACATCCAAGCAAATGATTAACACACTTGTGCCTTGAAAATTAAAAGCTATTAGAAGGTGGCCTAAAACCAAGTATAAAAATGCAACAAATTGTTTAAAGCACAATATATACAATATGCCTATAACACTACATTTAAAATACATTTTTACTTATTAACTCCACTGAATGAAAAGTATTGGAATATTACCTATGCTGCCTTCATTTTCCTGCAAGATACACAGTAGCACTAAAATCATACATAATTTTAAGTGAATGACATTATTCCATAATTTTATCCCAAATATTCAGTTTAGAAAAAAAGGTTATTCATTTTATCCTTTCCATGTTTATTCTTTTAAGTAGATTGAGTTAAAATGTCCAGAATAATCTTAAATTTCATTTTTGAGATTAAGATTCTTCCCATGCAGAAAGAAGTTTTAAAAACATATTAGTTGATTAGACACTTATTTTCAAATATACAAATATATTCAGAGTCTGATTGAATTTTTCAATAATTTTCCAGATGTTGGACATCTGTAGAGCCTGAATAAGCAACTTCTGCTACATAAATCATAGGTTATGGCAGGATTAGGGCATAGAAAATTTTTGAAGAAGCAAATTTGTCCTTAATGACATTAACTACATTTTCTTATTTAGTGGGTGCCCTTCTCTGCCTGCTCTATTATTCAGTAACTTTATTGAAACTCTCCTTGTCACTGGCCCCCTCTAAATTCCTTTTCTTATTAGCTTTTCAGAAATTCATTCACACAAAAGGGATTGATAGTTGCTCAGGGTAAACCCTCCCAGGAGAACTGTCAATTCTAAACCTTTAATTAAACGGAGCACTCTTTTACTGCAGGATTTTTTCTTTAATGTGGAAAGTGGAATATTGAGGAGCAAGTAATTTTCCGCAATAACCTGACATACACAAGGTTGGTGATGTCTACTCTTAACTACTCACCTTAACAAATCAGGCCTTTTGGGGAGAAAAAGCATCACGCACAGGTAGTTCTTTCTGTCTTATTATGGTGATCATTATCATTGTTATTCTCATTCACAAATCAACTTTGTTTTTTCCTTGAAAGCTTATATATTCTCTCCCCAAAGGAGAATAAGAAAACAAAAAAGGAGAAGTAACTCAAAGGGGCAATAAACATGATATTAAAGGATACATGGCAGCAATTGCAACTTTTATGAACATATATATATATATATATATGTATATATAATGAAATAGGTATATACACACTAATGTACGTAAAACTTGATCCCCTGCATGTTGGTCTCCTGTAAATTTCCAAGAAAACTGGTAATATACAAGTGCTTGAGGCAATCAATGCTGATGGAGTGCTGAGGTGGTAAATCAGGTCACCTTTCTACATCATGGTTAGTTGTAGCAGTAGAGTTGGACTCCAGTCCATGATTAAGTCAAGGGAGGAGCTGGTACCTTCCCATTCAAAAATACTGAGGTGGCAGGTCACACCATTGGCTAATACACCATATAGCTGTAGCCACAAGGCTTGGACCCCTGTGACAGGGAAGGGTCCATGCTTCATAATCATACATCTTAAGAGCCGAGATCTCTCTCCTTAGTCTGAAAATTGGCCAAGCCATAGGAAAAAAGGCAAAGAATAGGGAAGCGCACAGTTTCTATCCCTCCTGCTCTGTGACTATTATTTAATAAGTCCTCCCTCAGGATGACTGCTGTGTGTAAGGTATGGCCATTTGCTTTTGTTTTTATGAAAATATACAAATACAAAATATAGAGATTTTATATGTATATATCTATGCTGATTTATTAAGTACTTACTATTCATTCATCTCTCATAAAATATTTTTGAGGTCAACTATGTGCCAGAACTGTGTTATATACAACACATACATACCAATGGGACACAGGACAAACAATGAGAACAGGCTTTGGAGTCAGGATGCCTGGGTTAGAATCCCAGTGCTGCTAGGTATGGGAGGTGTGATTGAGCAAGGTATGCTCTCTAAGCCACATATATTGCTCTATAACAAGGATAGGCTTGCAAGGTTGTCATGGGGATTAATAAAAACATATGAATAGCACCTAACATTAATATGATGGCTACAGAATGCCACCTTGGTTAATTTGTTTATATTATCACATTCTCCTTTGAAAATGAATCCTGTTAATCAGGACACATAAATAGATTCTTAATTTCAGAAGCAGAAATGATGAGCTAAATTATAAGAATACGAGGACCCAATTTTTTAAACAACTCCTTAGTAAAACATGAGGCTGCCTTTTATTGAAATAAGTTATTAGAGGATGAATGCAAAAAACTGAAATAGTATTTGTAAATAGCTCCTTCCAAAATCATACTGATAATCATTAATTATTAGGCCATTTGTCATAGGGAAATACATCAGTACAGGAAAAAAAGAGGCTTCTCAAGAAATCTCCTCACATACAACTTCATAGAACACATCTAAATAAGTCAGTAGTGTGGGTGGGTTGCTAGGGAATGCTGTAGTTTAAAGTACTTATAGTTTTGAAAACATGGGTCCAAGTGAGAATAAAATTATAAGAGTTAAATGGTCAAATCAGCCACCAGCATACATTTTGAAGACATTGCATAATGCTGCAGATTGTACAGTGTTCCACTTTTAAACCAGAATAACTGAGACTTCTGCTGGAGAGAGATGCTTCTGATAGAACTGAAAGGATGTTCGAGTATATGACAGCCATAGCCTTTGCCACACCTTGCTCAAGTTGCAGCTGAAAGATCCTTAATTTTAAGAAAGCAAGTTAAAAGCTTCTTGTCCAGGCCTCTGCACACAGGGCATGCTCCAGGAATGTAGAGCAACAAATTAAAGAATCTGATTTAACTCTAAGGAATGTACTACCCAAAAGTATTGTAAAACAATTTGGATTAGTTTGGAGAGTTTTCAGAGGAAAGCATAAAGAAAAATGCATTTTTAAAGAAAAAAAAAATGACTTGCCATGATTGCCTATTTTTATAAGCTGAAACTACATTATAAGACAGGACATTTCTAGTGGTCCAGTGGGCACACACTTAAGGTAGCTATTGCTAGTAAAATTCAGGCTATTAGTAAAAGTATAATATTTACAGGCGCTTTGGGAAAATCTGAAAAACATATAAATGGAGCACATCATTCTTAACTAAGTAGGTAAGTGAATGAATGTATGAATGAATGAATAAATAAATAAATAAATAAATAAATATTTTCTGACATTGGATGCTTTAAATATGTGATCTTATTTCATCTCCACCATAACTACAGTTTACAGATGAGTAAACTAATGTACAATGTCCCTTTTTTCCTGCAGGATGCAGAGCTAGAACGCCAGTGTTCTAACTAGGTCCATACTCAATAATTAATCATCTTTGCAGAGAGTGTAGGTTGAAATTAAAGTACAATTAAAGATATGCATAAATTACACTCAACGCAATCTAATAGCAGACAAAATAAATTTATAATACATGATTGCCGTTTCTGAAACAGAATAAAGTATGATGATCCAACAAGAAGTTTCTGACTTGACTGGTTGAAATCAGAATGGGACTGAAGTAGTTGAACTTCCATATGAATGTACATAGGCTGTATTTGTGAAGATATTAAGTATTATTTTCAAAGCAATATGTTTCTCCTTGAGGCATTGTTATCTATCCTGTTTTGCTTCTTACATGAAGATAGTTAAGTAATTTACTTCTCCCTAAATTAAAATCAAGTTTATAGAGAGAATACTTTTTTTAAATTAAGATCTATAATAAAGAATGGATTTTATAGGTTTTCTAAAGCTTCACCATCTTTTCCAACGTACACAATTGAATTGGCTGAAAACTTGGAAAAAGTACACACCAGGGAGCCATTCAATATTGGCTAAAGAAATATACTATGTTTTAATAGTACTTTTTGTTGTTGATTTCATCACTTGTTTCTAAAATGCTGCTATCAAACCCTCAGAAATCCAGATTTTCATTTTCTTGCATGGATTCCATGGGTCTGTGGAATAATTTAAGCTTTTCATCTAAGTTAGAATCTTTACTTCTGTAGTTCATCAACCTCATCTGTCACGTACATGTCAGTGAAATGAGAAAAACCTGAGAAGGCAGGAAAAAATTAAAAACAAATTAATGTGGGAAGATGATATAAATCAAGTGGTGAAGCCAAGAGTGAATTATCAAAAGATCTTTCATCAGGAGTGAACACATTTTCCTTTCTCAAGAGGAACCTATTATGTGTTTTTGTTTGCACTATTATACTTCAAGTGGCATATTAAAAAAATTGATTTATTAGAATTTAGAATGTGTTTTACTCTGATAGGAAAGAATAGTGGTCCTTCTAATTTAATTTGAAAAGACTTAAAACATGAAAGTCTATATGGGCCCTGGTTAGTAATGAATGCTAAGAAAAACAAATAATATTTTTAACTTAAAACACCTGACTGAATCCTCCCCCTCAAAAAAGAAAAAAACCCACAATATCATTTTAGAATAAGCATTATTTATTCTATCTAAAATCCACAGAATGTATTCAGTCAAATATGGCAGTTTGACATTTTTATAGCAAATGTATGTTCTTTTTACTGAAAGGGGAAAGAAACAATTAAAACAAGGAATGCATGGTTTTTTTAAGCTTGTTTATGCTCTCACTTACTGATTGGTTTCCCAATAGGTTTTGAAGTATACATCTATATAAAACAGAGATCTCAATAAGGGGTTTGAGATTGCCAAGCAATTTGGGAGAAAATCAAAGTCAAAAAGAAATTCAGAAATAAAGAAAAATTTGCTTCTTAGTGAGGACTCACTTGTAACAGCCCAATCACTACACCTATTCTCTTAGAGAAAAATGAATAGCCATACTGGATTTCTGAAGGCGTGTCTGTATGTGTATGACTGTGTGTGTGAGAGAGAAAGCAAGATATTTGTTGCAAAAGACATGGCTAAGCATTTAAGATACAGACAAGTGGTGATTTCAAATCCAGTGCTTGGTGTAGCTAATTGATAGTTACCAGTAGGGGAAAAGCTAAAAAATGGGCCACATATTTGCGTAGAAATTGGAGATACATTTTTTTTAAATTTTATAGAAAAGTTATTGTTATTAACACATTGCATTTTTGTGGAATATTTGTTGCAATTGATGAAAGCACATTTTTAGACTTGTCCATGTTTTAAATTAGGGTTCACTGTGTAGCTTCATGGATTTTTTTTTAAATTATTATTCTGATACCATATATGCAACCCAATATTTCCCCCTTTTAACCACTTTCAGAGGTATATTTCAGTGCTGTTAATTACATTTACAATGTTGTGCTACCATCACGATCACCCATTACCAAAGTAAGTCCATCCTTTCAAATAGGAACCCTAAACATTTTAAACCTAAACTTCCCATTCCCTGTCCATATCCCACCCCCCCCACCCCCCCGGTAATCAATATTCTAGATTCTGACTCTATGGGCTTGCTTATTCTATTTGTTTCTAATCAGTGAGATCAAACAATATTTATACTTTTGTATCTGGCTTATTTCACACAACATAATATCTTCAATATGGATATCTTCATATCTATATTTTCACATGTATCAGGACTGCTGAATAATATTCCACTGTAAGTATATATCACATTCTGTTTATTCATCCACTTGTTGATGGACACTTGGGTTGCATCCATCTTTTGTCAATTGTGAATTATGACACTATGAACATTAGTGGACAAATATCTGTTTCACTCCCTGCTTTCAAATTTTGGAGGTACATACCTAGTAGTGAGATTGCAAAGTTATATGGTAATTCTACACTTAACTTTCCGAGGAACCACCAAGCTGTCTTACACAGCGACTGTACCATTTTACATTACCACTGGCAATGAATGAGTGTTCCTATTTCACTGAATCCTCTATGCTGGTTTGAGTCTTTTTGGACCCCAGAAAATCCTGCTCTTAAACAAAACCCTTTCCTGTGCCTATAACCCCTTTGTAGATGGGAAATTTTGACTGGATTGCAGCGTGGGTCTTAATCTTTTTACCGGAGTCCTATATAAATGGAGGAGAGGGAAGAGAAAGAAAGCTTCCATTTTATCCTGCCATGTTAGAGAAAACTCGAGGATTGACTGCAGCCTACGAAAGAAAGAAACCCTGAGAAGCTGAGAGAGAAGCCAGAGGCAGGAATCAGCTGAAGGAATGAGCCTGGAGGAGAAGGCAGAGACTGGTCACCATTTTGCTTTGCCATGTCACGTGAGTCCATGATTGCCAGCAGCCAAACTTTGGAGAGACAGCATCTTTGATGGTGCCTTGATTTGGACATTTTCACAGCCTTGTAACTGTAAGCTCTTACCCCAATAAATCTCTGTTATAAAACGCAACCCATTTCTGGTATATTGCATTGGCAGCCTATAGCAAACTAAAACACTCTCTAACACTTATTTTCAATTTTTCAAAAAAAAAATTTAATAGCAGGCATTCTAATGGGTGTGAAATGGTATTTCATTGCCATTTTGTTTTGCATTTCTCTCAGGGCTAATGATGTTGGCCAGCTTCCTTTCTCTGTCTGTCTCTCTGTGTCTCCGTTTAGATAAGACCCAGCAAGAGGGTAGAGACTCAACATGAGTCACACCTCACTGACATAGTCTAATCAAAAGGTATTCACACCCACAGGAATGGATTAGCTCAAAAACATAATCTTTCTTTTGGGGAGATTCACCAAATTCAAACTCTCTCAGTAGGGGTCCTTCTTATTTTTTGCAAATGGAGGTCCAGTTTTCCATTTGTTGAAAAGACTATTCTTTTCTGCTTGAGTGATCTCTGTCTCCTTATCATAAATCAGGTGAACATAAAAGTGAGGATTAATTCCTGAGGTCAAATTCGGTTCCATTGTTCTACACGTCTGTCCTTGTGCCAGTACCATGCTGTTTTGATTACTGTGGCTTGGTAATAGTTTTAAGATTCAGAAGTATGCATCCTCCAACTTCATTTTTCTTTTTCTAGATGGCTTTGGCTAATATTTGACCCCTACTCGTCCATATAAATTTGATGATTGTTTCTTTCATTTCTGCAAATAAGGATGTTGGAATTCTGATTGTGTTTGCATTGATCTATAAATTGCCTTGGGTAGAATTGATATTTTAATGATGTTTAGTCTTCCAATCCAGGAACATGGAATGTCCTTCCATTTATTTAGGTCTTCTTTGATTGATTTCGTTTTGCAATGTTTTGCGGTTTTCTGTGTACAAATCTTTTACGTCCCTGGTTAGATTTACTCTGCTGGTTTATATTTGATTCCTTTAGTTTCTATTTTATTTGAATTTTTTTTTCTTGATTTCTTCTTCCAATTGTTCATTGCTCATGTATAGAAACACTACTGATTTTTGGATAATGATCTTGCACCCTGACACTGAGAAATTCATTTGTTGTGGATTTTTCAGGATGTTCTGTATATAGGATCATGTCATATGCAAATAGAAAAGTTTTACTTCTTCCTTTCCAATTGGATGCCTTTTCTTTCTTTTTCCTGCTTCAATGTTCTTGCAAGAACTTCCTGTACATTGCTGAAAAACAGTGGTGACAGTGGGCATCCTTGTCATGTTCCTGATCTTATATGATATGCATACAGTCTTTCACCATTAAATAGGATGTTAGCTGTGGGCTATTCATCTATGCACTTTATCATTTGAGGAAGTTTCCATGTATTCCTAGATTTTTAGGTGTTTTTATCAAGAAATGGTGCTGGATTTTGTCAAATACCTTTTCTGCACCATTTGAGATCATCATGTTTGTTTTCTTTGATTCTGTTAATGGGGTGTATTACATTAATTGATTTTCTCATGTTGAACTACCTTGCATGCCAGAGATAAATCCCACTTGATCTGGTGTATACTTCTTTTAATATGCTGTTGGATTGAGTTTGATAGTATTTTGTTGAGTATTTTTGCATTTATATTAATAAGAGATATTGGTCTGCAGTTTTCTTTTCTTGTGGTATCTTCATCTAGTTTTGGTATGATGGTGATGTTGGCCTTGCAAAATGAATTCAATTTTGTGGAAGAGTTTGAGCAGAATTAAATTTAAGTCTTTTTGGAAAGTTTGGTAAATGCCCCTGTGAAGTCATCTGGTCCTGAGCTTTCCTTTTTTGGGAGGTTTTGGATTACAGATTCAATCTCTTAACTAGTAATTGGTTTATTAGGATATTCTGTTTCTCCTTAGGTCAGTGTAGGTAGTTTATGTGTTTTTAAGAATTTTCTGATTTCATCTAGGGTGTATAGTTTATTGATTTAAAGTTGTTCATAGTATCCTCTTATAGCTCTTTTCATGTCATCAGGGTTGGTAGTAATATCCCCTCCATTCATTTCTGATTTTTGTTTTTGTATGTATCCTCTTTTTTTCTTTGTCAGACTAGCTAAAGGATTGTCAATTTTATTGATCTTTTCAAAGAACCAACTTTTAGTTTTGTTGATTCTATATTTTGTTCTCTAATTTATCTCTGCTCTAATCTTTGTTACTTCCTTCCTTCTGAGCACTTTGAGTTTAGTTTGCTCTTCTTTTCCTAGTTCTTCCAGTCTTGAGGTTAGGTCTCTTATTTGAAGACTTTCTTCTTTTTTAATGTACACATTTAGAGTTAGAAATTTCCCTCTCAGCACTGCCTGTGCTGCATCCCATAAGTTTTGGTATGTTGTACTTCCATTTTCATTCTCCTCAAGATATTTCCTAGTTCCCCTTGTGATTTCCTCTTTAACCCATTGTTTAAGAGTTATGTTGTTTAATTTTCACATACTTGCTAATTTTCCATTTCTCTCTCTGATCACAAAGGAATGATCCTGTCCATTATTTAAGTGGTGTATTAAAGTCTCTTACTATTAATATAGATATGTGAATTTCTCCCTTCAAATTTGTCAGTATTTGCTTCATTTATTTTTGGGGTCTGTTAGTAGGTACATATATATATTTATAATTGTTGCATCTTCTTATTGAAATGACCTATTTATCAGTATTTAATGACCATCTGTGTACCTTGTAACAGCTTTTTATTTAAAGTGTATTTTATCTGATATTAGTATAGCTACCCCAACTCTCTTTTGGTTACTATTTGCATGGTATATATTTTTTCCAACCTTTCACTTTCAACTTACTTGTATCTTTGAACTTAAGATGAGTCTCTTGAAGATAGCATATAGTGGGATCATGCTTTTTGCTTCCATTCTCCCAATTTTTGTCTTTTGACTGGAGAGTTTAATCCATTTACATTTAAAGTAAATATTGACAATGCACGACATTCTTCTGCCATTTTGCTATTTAGTTTGTATGATGGTTAGGTTCATGTGTCAACATGGCCGGGTAATGGTGACAATTGTTTGGGTAAGCAAGCACTGGCTTGATTGCTACTGTGAGAACATTTCATGGACTTAAATCATCAGTAAGTTTACTGCATCTATGGATGATTACATCTACAATCAACTGAGGAGATTTCCTTCAACTATGAGAAATGCTTCATCCAATTAGTTGAAGGATTATAAAAAAGCAATTATTTCAGCAGTTAGAAGAAAGAATTTCCAGCTCTGCTTTATCCAGTCAGTTTCTCCTGAGAAATTTGGACTTGTGCATCCCCACAGTTGCATCAGACAATTTTATAAAATCTCATAATATTTACAGATATCTCCTATGGGTTCTGTTTCCTTAGAGAATCATGATTAATACTGTCATCTAAGTCATAAACTATTTTTGTCCCTTAATTCTTCCATTAATGCCTACTTTTTTATTTATTTGATTATTTGTGCTGTACCATATTGAGTGACTTGTCTTTTATATCTGGATATATTTTGCATTAGCTTCCTTGTTTTTACCATGAGATTAAAATTTAACACACTAAATATATAACAATATTTCATTTGATACCAGCTCAACTTCAATAACATACACATATTATTTTCATATTCTCCTCTGTCTCCCCATCTTTTTTTGTACTTGTTGCCACTTATATATTTTCAAAATCATAGATTTATCATTAATTTTTATGCATTTGCATTTTGGCACATTTAGGAAGTAAGAAATGGAGTTACATACCAAACAATACACTACAATAATACTGGCATTTATAATTACCCAAATAGTTACTTTTACCACAGGACTTTCTTTAAGCCACTTTGAATCATTGTCTAGTGTCCTTTCCTTTCAGTTGGAAGAACTCCCTTTAGCATTGCTTGTGTGGAAGGTCTAGTGGTGTTGAACTCCCTCAGCTTTTATTTATCTGAGAATGTCTTAATCTCTACCTTATTTGAAAAAAGGTTTTGCTGAATATGACAGGTTTTTGGTGTGTTTTTTTTAATTTTCAGCACATTAAGTATTTCAACCCACTGCATTTTTACCTCCATGGTTTCTTTAGAGAAATCTACACTCGATCTAACTGGAATTCTCTTTTACATAGCACATTGCTTTTTCTTGCAGCTTTCAAAAATCTCTCCTTGTCCTCTGCATTTGATAGTGTAATCAATATAAATGGAGTCTATTTTTCCTCATGTTTATTCTGTTTGGTGTTCTCTGAGCTTCTTGGATATGCATATTCATGTCTTTTGCTAAGTTTGGGATGTTCTCTGTCATCATTTCTTTGAATATTACTTCTCCCCTTTCTGTCTTTCTTCTCCTTCTGGGATTCCCATAATGTTTATATTGGTACTCTTGATGGTGTCCCAGAGGTGTTTTGGACTATTTTCACTTTTTATATTTCTTTTTGCTTTCTGCTTCTCAGCCTGACTCATTTCAAGAGTCTTGTCTTCGAGTTTACTGATTCTTTCTTCTGCCAGCTCCCATCTGGCCTTGAAACCTTCCTAGGCATTTTTCATTTCAGTTATTTTGGTCTTCAATTCCAGTAGTTTTCTTTGGTTCTTTTACAAAATTTCTATCTCTTTACCAACATTATGATATTGCTCATTCATTGTTTTCCTGATATTCTTTAGGTCTTTCTCTGTATTTTCCTTCATTTCTTTGAAAATTTTGAAGATCATTTTTTATTAAAGTCTTTGTTTGGTATGTCCACATTTTGTTCTACATTGGTGATTTCTGGAATTTTATCCTCTCCTTTGGATGGGTCATAATTTCCTGTTCTTTGTTCATTGTTTATTCTTTTTACACACTGTGCATTTAAAAATATTTAAATGTTAACTCTGAGATTTATTTCCTGTGATGTCTGTTTGTTGATTTTGTAACCAGCTTGTGATAAGTCATAATTTTCTCAAGTGCCAGCCTTCCTATTAGGAAGGTCTGCCCAAGACAATACAGTGTACAGTGTCTTCCCTGTCTTTCTAGTCCTCTTTCTTGTCTGGACTTGTGCTTGCTAGTTGTTTTGTAGGGGTTTGAATGTTTCCTCAATTTTCCAGGAGACAGACCTCCTTCACCCTGGTATTTAAAGCAGGCAGACATTTGCCCCATATCGTCTGCCTCTATAGGTTCTTACACTCCTTTCCTTGTCTCAAGCTGCTTTTGCTTGGATGGCAAATTCTGGGATGGGGACACACCTGAGAGGAGTTCCCAGGTCAGTCTTTCCCAGCCAGAATAAGGCCAGGGACCCACGGGAGTGGGGCATAGACTAGCTCCAAAGTGCCCTGGGGAGGGGATCAGGAAGGGTGCCAAGATCTTCTTCCACATGTTCCCAAAGCTGAGCTTTCTTGGCCTGCCCAGCAAATGTAGCCTCCCAACCCACCATCCCCAATAACCCTGAGGAAGCACAACATCTCCAAGTCTCCTCTGTTGCCACCTTTGTCTGTGGCAGGTTGCAATAAAGGGCAGTCTCAGAGAAAGGCCTCAGTGAACTGAAGTCACTAATCAAAAGCCATTATCAGTGATCAGCCATGCTCATCCCTGGGAAAAATGATTTTTATGTCCCTTTCTGTCACCAGCAAGTGAGCCAGAGTGTGGACCCCACAGTGCCTCCCATGAGAGTGGGGGTTGGGTGCGAAGAGAGCAATTTACTGGTCTTTACCATAATTTACCAGTCTCTTGCTTTTGCCCTTCCCTGGATATGCACAGTGTTCTACTGACCTCTGGAGTTTCAAAATAGTTGTTTCAGACAGTTCCTGCCTGTTCTCGTGGGAGGACTGAATCCTGGAACTCCCTACTTTACCATTTTCCCACAATCCTGGAGATACACTTTTAAAGTTCTTCATAAACAGGACTGCTTCTACTTACTATGGTAAGTGCTTTTGGGTGACAACTGCTCTGCTTATTCTTAGGCAGTTAGAAATGCTTCTCAGTTTGTATTTAAATTATAAAAAGCCAGAAAGGGAAACATCTGTCCTTGAAAAATGGGTGGTTATATGTGTGTTTCATCCACAGATGACTCACAAGATGTTAGGAGGATTAAGGGACAGATCTGCAACTCATACTGGCTGGTAGACATCAAAAGGGCTGAGTTTAGTGTTGGAACCAACCCTCCTTTTCTCTGTTAGCACTCTGACATGGGGAAAAGGTAAGACAGGGAAAGGGACGTAAGTCCTGATGTAAGAAAAAAATTCTGTGAATAAAAGATGAAGTTGCAAAAAAGAGGACTGGGCTTCCTAGTTTTTAATATATTATATTACCTTATTTTATTTAGCTTTTCTGTAACTGGCAGGCTACCTGAAACATTTTCTGGCCTCAGTGTTTCAGTTGGCTCCCTATTTCCAAATGATCTGGAATGCTTGTGATTAAACTTTCTATTAAAAAATAAGCTTTTAATATCACTTTCCTGATCAAAATCCTTTGATTGATTTCATAAAGATATAAATCACTGTCAAGGACTTCCACTATCTGGTTTCCCTACTATATCGCGGTATAATAAAAAATTCTGGATTTAGGTTTGAGTCTTTTGTGGACCCCAAAAAATTATGTTCTTAAATTGATCCATTCTGGAGGGTATGAACCTATTGTGAGCCTTTGGTTAGATTAGATTCAGTTAAGGGTAATTTGATTAGATTACTCCAGTGAGGCATAGCCCAAGGTGGGTCTTAATCCTCTTACTGGAATCCTTTATAAACTGTAATTGGCAGAGCCACAGAGAGAAAGAGAGAAAAACTGGAAGCTGAGAGAGAAGTTCCCAGGAGCCAGAAGCTGAAATCAGTGAAACACAGAAGCTGACAGGCCACTGAAGCCAGAAGCTGAAAGCAATGAGGCTGGGAAGAGGGGAGAATGATGAGCAGATGCTGCCATGTGCCTGATCACTCACACCCACAGCTCATGTAGAAAGCATCTGATGATGTTTGATTTGGACACTTTTGGGGACTCAGAACTACAAGCATTTAAATTAAAAAAAAAAAAAAAAAAAATTTGTAAAAGCCAACCCATTTTTAGTATATTACCTTGGCAGCCTTTAGCAAACTAAAACATTAGGTAAGGAGAGACTTTATTCAAAGGAATTATTGCAAAAGAGGGGGGGTATTCTGACTATGATATTTGTTAGCCTCTCAAAGGTTAAGCAGAAAAGGGCTTTACTTTATAGGGAAGGGTAATCAAGGCTAGAAAGAATTGGATATGGGGAGCTGGGTGAGTAGACGGTAGATCAGAAAATGTTTTATCCTGAGGTCAATCTATTCTGGGACAGGGCCCTTAAGTAGGGACTGTGTGATGGTTCAGGCTGAGGGTGGGTCAAAGTTCAGGGGCCTGGGGAAGGGGAAGAACATGACCAAAATTCTTCTAACAAGCATTTTTTTTTCTGATTGATTAGTGGGGCAAGCAAATTGGCTAAGCATTTATAAGGCAGAAAATGAAAGTTTGCAGAGTCTATGTCTGGCTTTGTTATAGGTAAACAAGGGAGCATCTTTGAGCCTTATCTAAGTCATATGGGAAAGGTGGCTCTTGGCAGTAAGCTGTTTCCAGGAGCATAAGGGGTGATGGGATTTCTTTAACAGGAGCTGTTTTCCAGGATCACTGGGACAGGGATCAGTTAAAGCTTAACATTGTTGGGGGTGATGTTACTCCCAGTTCAGAATTTTTCTTCTTGCTTTTACCCTAAAATTGTAAGGTTCTCCCTTTTCCTTTCTTGACTCCAAGATCCTAGAAGAGCTAATTCACTGTACTGAAGTGCTAGGGGCAAGGGTTGCAAGGAAGAGTGAGTTCAAAAGTGGGTAAAGAGGAAAGGCACATCCTGTGACAACAATATCTGAGCTGAGAATGGCCTTAGAAAATGGTCACAGTTCCTCTAACAAGATAAAAATCATGACAGGACATATCAGGTCATAAACTCCCCTCAGCTGATGGAAAATTCACTCCTGGAGCCTGTGGGTTTTAAGCATTTGAGGCATCCTCTGAGTGGGCTGGCAGAGGAGCAAGCAGCATACAAGGAGTTGATATATGTTTGAAACTCTTCCAGGTTGATGTTGGTGACTGGGCTGAATAAGAACAATAAGATCACATTGACATCAGATCTCACCAGGGTGAGAAAGTATACGCCAGTGATTTTATTGTATCCTAGAGGCTCAGAGCCAGGTTCATGAAATTTCACCTGGGAAATGCTGCATAAACTTGAACCACATAAAGTTCATAAACTTTTGAACTCCCTGTGCCTCATTTTCTTAATCAAGAACACTACTTCCCACCTTGGTGACTTCTATGCTTATCCTTTTAATTCCCAGGCCAATAAGAGCTTGAGGAAAAGAGGTCCTTAAAATAGACCACCAAAGATTATTAATGTTATATTCACCACTATCATCCAAAGCAGTGAAAATGCATCATAAATTATGTAATTAATTCCATAAGGGTGAAAAGAAATTAGTTCTGCTCATAAGTAAAAATGCCGATAACTCTCATTCAATTTCACTGTTTAGGAACAGTTAGACCTTTTATCACTATTGTGATAAATTAGAAGTGGGAATGGAGTCTGTGTTGTCTGTAATTTTGCAGTAATAATGCTATTTCTGACATACTTTGTCTTTGTCATCAAGGTAATATGATTTGCTTCTTAATTACATTTCTGGGTGAAGGTAAAATAACAAGGAATCACACGAGTGAATTCATCTCCTTATAATACATGTTACAGTGAGCCTTGGTTAATGCTAAAGAGATGGAGAAGAGAGGGGCTCAACAAACTAGATTAGATTTTCCTTTTTTCTTACGTGTCCTAGTTTATAGGATGTTATTATTCTGTATTTCATAAATTAACTGTAATTACATTTTAGTGTCATCTCTATTTCTCATAATGTTGAAGTATCCATTGCAGCTAACCAAGGAGTCTTAAATGCAGTGCATGGGAAGTTGGAGTGAACAAAATTATGCCAATCCTAATTTCTATTTCCTATTATCAAAGCTCCATTTAATCACTCTCCTAGAGGAGGGCACAGTCTCACCTAAATTACAACACCAACTAATGGAGACCACCTGTAGAGGTTCCAAAAATCTTATGCATTATCCCTCATTCAATAATATTCACAACACCCATCTTAGCATTTGGTAAGGATTCTGAATCTGGGGCATCCTTTCCTGCCCTCTTATCTCAGCATCACTCTCCAAGGCCCAAGTGAGTTCTGTCAACCTCCAAAGTCTCCTCTACAAACTGCCAAATCTTCATAATGCTTATAAGCACAGAATCCAGCAAAGAGTAACAGTTATAAGAAGATCCCCTTCCTCTTTTTCTTCATGCCCTACCTGGTAGAGCCAGCTGAAGGCAACAGAGTGGAGTAAACTGGCTTCAGCTGACACTCCAAGTACATTTATTAGCACTGCGCTAAATGTGAGTGGAAATAAAGGTAAATAAAATCAGGCCCAAACCCTCCAGGAGCTGACAATGTATTAATCCATTTGGGAAGACTCTGATAAATTTATTCACACTAAACTGTTATTAGCTGACAAGTGTTAGTTCCATCAGGTGTATTTGCCTTGCAACAGGTTCCTTAGCAGCCCAGTTTTTGCTACAGTGGGTTGGTAAGTAGCAGGGGGAGAGGCTGGTTATGCGAGTATTGCTATGTGGGAACAGCTCCAGAGTACATCTGTCAGAGAATTATAAAGTTGCCCAACAAAGACTCCAGAGAACTACCTGCCATCCTATTTCATTCCAGACCTTTTAAGGAATGGGATCCCTGAAATGTCCCTTAACAGATTCTCTGCCAACCAAGAGGGCGAGTGTGAAGAGCTGACCTTGGAGCCAGAAGCCTCAAGAGACACATTTTCTCATTAAGGATTTTATTCCCTTTAAAAGCACCATAATGTAGCTTGAAAAACTGCTTTCCTTTAAGAGCTTGTTTCACAGCCTGATGTACTTTGCAGGGTAACGGCCATGGAATTTAGGTTCAACTGGCAGTAATCCTAAAGGGCACCATATCAAGTGTTCAGAACATTAGGAATTTTAGGCTGGAAACCAAGTGGCCTCCTGAGTGAATCTCACTTTTCAGTGAATGGGTAAAGGAGATGTATCCTAAGGAAAGTTCTTGCAGTAAAAAGTCTAGATAGCTTTTTTATAGGAGATTTAATATGCATGTGAGTGTGTGTACATATGTTTGTGGTATTTGTGTATGTGTATTTATTATATTTAGCCTGTGACTGTCTAACAGTAAAAAATGAAAGGCAGGGGCCAGCCTACACATTCAGAATTTTATAGAATATATTTTATTCAGTCTGTGACTATATAACAGTAAAAATGAAAACAAGCCTACTTACAGACAACTTCCTGTATTAAATTATGATGTCCAATCCTATCATTTATGGGGCACGTTGAACAACTTTGGGTTTAAAATAAATGAGATCTGCCTTGCACTTCAAGGCCTTGGACAGTTTGGAACAAGGCTTCTTTCATCTGCGAACATGTAGATTTAATAAACTGTTTTTAGCAGTATCCTGGTTTAATCTTCTCTAGTCCCAAGGAAAAATTTATGTAAGTTAGGTTGGAAAGGAAACAAGAGTATGGAGTGTTACATAGCTTGTATATCTTGTAACTTGTCAAGAAAATTTTTGCATATTTGTCCAGTAGAAGATATAGGATGCCCACTTCTCAGTGGCTCAAATAGGAAACAAAATGTAATTGGTTGTTAATACATCCTGTCATCTCAAGAAAAAAAGAGGGAGGTGGGTCACCTCAGGAAGCAGAGACCAGGTGGGTTGGAGGGACCTGACAGAGTATGAACCACCCTCTGCCTTGAGGAGATTTGGGGTGAGAGAGGGGTTGCAATGAGATTGGCAGCCATTTCTAGCAATGCTTGGAGATCTCCCACTGAGAGATGAGAAACCATTGTTGTCCATATCTGGCTATTACTTATTGTTACTTTGAGGAGAAAATAAAGGGATTTTGTTGGAAAAACTCTTCTGATGGATACCTGTCTCTTGGAGATGTGAACATTTCATTCAAAAAATAATAATAATAAAGGAAACTATTAATAAATCAGAGCCTCTCAAGAAGACAACCCTGGCTCTCAACCAAAAGGTTTCATAAAGCAATAATATATGTAAAAATAAATAGCACATGGTAGGCACTCAAATGTTTTCATTGACTGATAATATTAATAATAATAGTCAGTATCCTAGGGGTAACTTCCTATGTGCTAAATACTTTAAGCACTATCCTCACGTGGTTTCAGCTCTGAAACCTAATGCTTTTCATAAGTCATTTTGGCAACAAAACCTGACCTGACTTGACCTCATTTGCTAGCAAGACTTGTCTGAACTTCCGTGTGGCTATTTATGGTTTTTATTTATTTAACTTAATCCGAATAGTCATATATTTCAGAGCAGAATTATGAATGTGTTTGACTATGAGGGGCTGCCCAAAGTCTGCCATGGAAAATTATGTAATGTATTAAATATGTTACATATAACCTTGCTAAGTAAAAAAAGGAAAACTCCTGAATTCTAGGCTACAGTTGTTCTCAAGGGTTTTAGGCAAGGGACTGTAGATCCTACATCCTTCCTACAATTTTTTATTTAGTACTAATATTATATTTATATTGTGATGCGGAAACTGAAGTACAGGGAGGTTAAGCTGGTCTTCTAAGTTCACACAGCTGGTGATGGTTTTAGTTATTTGAATTTAGACAGTTTGACACCAAATCCTATGCTCTTAAACCTATTACTCTATACTACTCTGCTTATGGATAATGACACATAATAGAGAAGTGATCAAATATGGTAGTAGGTTAATGGAAATGCCTACATGTAAGAACAAGAAAATATAATTTCATGAACAAGCAAAAATACTTTCTGCTAAATTTTTGGCAACTAGTGTAATATGTTAACTAAGAGCTATACCACAAGAAAGTAACACTGGATAGATGAGGAAAGGAACAAGACCACCATGTCATTGCAGGGACTGGGAAACCTTGGATGTCCAAAGAGGAAATGACCACCAGAGAGACATCTTAGGAATCTTTGCATCCGAAGATGCAACCCCAAAAGCAGTCACTAGGGCAAGAGATCCATAGTCCCTATGGGCCCAAGAAGTGGTTGAGAATCTCTGCTACCTTTGTGCTGGGAAGCTCAAGTCTGGGCAATACATCATCTGGCCAAGCAGATCAGGATTGTAAGGGCCACAACCTGTTTGCTATCAGAGTTCTTTCCTCCTATTTTCCTCTGATTGTAAACAGACTTTGGGTTAAGGGGCACTGTTAATGTGTAATACTTTTCATTTCCCACATAAAAATATCACAATCTATGAAAGCTAAGGAGAAAGACAGCTTGCAAAATGCTAAGTATTCATTTTGATAGAATCTCATCAAGAATAATTCCTTCCAGTTATTTTTAATATTTAGAAATACAATTAAAATAATAAAAATAAAGGTTTGAGAGACAGAAATAGATGTTTTCAACAACAAAGGAAACAGGCAAAGAACCTTTTGTTATATAATTGCTTACTATGAAACGGCACCAAGAGCTGCAAGCAGATGCAAAGGCCAAGTAAAGGAGAAGTCACAGAAACTGATGCTAATGGACCTGAGAGAAATGATTGTTCCAGAGAGTTCTACTATATCACAGGTGTATTCTGGAGCTAGAAGGGACTAAGGTGAAATAACTCTAAAAGGAAGGAAAGGATAATTGAGTTTGCTAGTCTCTGAGCTAAATGCTGGCCAAATAGAATAGATTGCTTAATGTACCATCTGGAGTGGTGTCCAATTTATTCTGTGACTCCAGACCTTGACTATGGGATTAAGATGGGGAGTTCTTAAAACTAAACCAGAATGGCTACTGAAGTGCACACTTTTTCCAGTTAGGGCAGGTTCTTTTACAGTATTATAAAACAATTCTGAGGACAGTGTTCATCGTGTAGCCACATTGGTCGATGGAAATGTAAAATCATTTTGTTCAAAGTTCAAGAGGTGATGTGAAAGCAAGCTTGCTTAACCTTGAGGTAATTTTGGAATTAATTTATATGTGGACATTGGGTGATTTGCATTAGCAACTGAAACATAGCTTCAAAAAGAGTTAAACTCTCTTCACCCTTTACCTGTATAAAATGACCCTCCTTGATGAGTTTCTTGCAAGAAGTTCTTACAAGGCTTACAAATCAGCCAAAAAGACTTTTAAAATCAGTATAACACATGACACATACTTGCAGAGATTGGAATGCTAATTATTTTATCTACAATTTCTTTCAGAAAATTACATTATAAACTATCAAAACCCAGCCTGGAACTGATTGTAGCATGCCAATACATTCATGCCACTATCATTGGTGGAAAGGAAATGTTATTGAAAAGTGAAAAAAAAAAAAAAACCTTCTATGATATTCTACCATATATGTCAGAAGTTTAACAAGACAAACATGATGTGACTTCAGCATTTTCATATAAACTCTGAGGGTTCATTATACATCAGAGACCCCTTGAATCCACTGAAATATGTTGTAAGAAGAAAGCCAATTTCTTCTTCTCTGACACAGAAAGGCAAAGATTAGAAGAAAATAATTATGGAGTAAGACTTCTGTTAAAATAAATGCTTTAGTATATTATCCAATTTAACTGTTTGAAATCTTCAGACTGTAGTAATGATTTTTATTATCTGCTCAGCATGCATTTTCCCTTTTCCTGCTAATAGCAACACTATTTTTCTTTGCAGAGCAATTCAGATAAATGTGGCCCTGATTCATTTTGCTCTGAGGGATGAGAAGTAGCTCTACCCAGTCAAACAGATTTTCAATGACTGGCTCAAGGACAGGTGTGTGACCCTATCTGAGCCAGTAAGTTAAGCCCAAGACTCTTTTAGGAATAAGTAGAAATAAAAGCTAAATTGGTAATCCCAGAGGTGACAAGGGTCGCTATATAGTGAGAGCATGCCTAAGAATGAAGCCATCATGGAGAATGAAAAGGCTAAGAGATGGGTAGAAGGAGGGAAGTTTGGAAGAGAGGCTGCCCAAGTATCGAAGACTTCTTTGGATATAGCTCTTCCTAAAGCTGACTCTCCTACTTCTGGATTTTTCGGTTGTATGAATAATAATAACCACTTTTGTATTTATTATTAATCATAATACTACAAGCAAGTTTTAATTGGGATTCTTTCACTTAAAATTTGAGTCAAAATTGCAGAAATTGGTACTTGCAGGTGGCGTAAAAAAAAAGTGTAAACTTCTGAACTTATTGAGTTAAATTAGAATGTGGAGAGCTAGACTTTGTCTACCTTAGGGAGATAATTGACATTATCTGTTATATAATAGCAAAGTAACTGGTTAAAATTGTCCCTTACTACATTTTAGGACTGTGCTGATATTCCCACTCTGACTGGAATTTCAGATTACTTCCTGTAGAAATGTCAGTAAAACAACAAATTCTTTTATCCTATGTCCTTAAAAAAAAGATAAATGGCATGGCCAAATCTGGCACACATCAAAGCAGCAATGAGGAAAAAAAATACTGTTATTTTTTTCCTCTTCTCTCCCTCCCTCCCTCTCTCCCGTCCTTCCTTCTTTGATTTCTTAATATTTTCATTCATTCATTCATTCATTGCTATGAAGCTACAATAATCAAGAAAGGGTGATACTGATAGAATGACAGACAAGTAAACAAGAATATAGAGTCTAGGAATAGACTCTTATTCTCCAAAAAGGCACACCCAGGCAATTCAATTGGGAATGGAAAGTCTTTTCAAAAAAGTGGTTTGGAAAAATGGGATAAACTTAAGGATAAAATATCAACTTCAACCACTACCTCATACTATACTAAAAAATTAATTTGAGATGTTTAAAGATATAAACATTAAATAAACCATAACATTTCTAGAAGAAAATATAGACAAATATCTTTGCAAACTTGGGGTGAGTAAAGATTTCCAAGGGAAGACAAAAAATAAGCACTAGCCATAAAAGAAAAAAAAAATACATTGATAAAGGACTTGAATGCAAAATACCTAAATTCCCACAACTCGTTAACAAAAAAAAAAAATTAAAAATGGACAAAACATTGGCAGACACTTCATAAAAGAAAAATTTAAGGGGCCAATAAGCACAAAGAAAGACACATCCTTAGTCATCAGGGAAGACGAAACACAATCACAGTGAGATAACACAACACACTCATTAGAATAAACTTAAAAGAACTGATGGTACAAAATAATATAAAATTTTAAAAATCCATGGAACTACACTACACAAACAGTGAACCTTAATTTAAACCATGGTCTTTAATTAATAGTACAATTATAAAAATGTGCCATTAAAAAAACTGAATTGAACAGATAAAACCAAATTTTGGCAAGGATGTGGAGCAATGGGAACATCCATACAATGTTAGTGAGATTATAAAAATAATATAACCATTTGAGGAAACTTTTTGGCATTTCTAATAAAGCTAAACATTTACTTACCCTATGTCCTAGCAAGTCCTTCCTTAGATATCTACCAAAGCAAAATGACAATTTATTTTACTTGTATATGAAGGTTTATAGCAACTTTATTCTTAATAGCCTGTTTTAGTTTGCTAGACTTTCAAAAGCAGATATCATGAAATGGGTTCGCTTTTAATAGTGGGAATTTATTAGCTTAGAAGCTTACAGTTAAGAGTCTGAGAAAAATGTCCAGATCAAGGCATCATTAGGAGATGCTTTCTCCCCAAAGACCAGCTACCAGCAATTCTGGACTCCTCCATCACATGGCAAGGAACGTGGCAGTGTCTGCTAGTCTCTCCTTTCTCTTCCTGGTTTCATTGCTTTCAGCTTCTTGATTCCATGGCTTTCTCTCTCTGTGTGTGTGTGAATTTCATTCTCTTATAAAGGACTCCAGAAAAAGGGTTAATACCCACCCTTGGCCACACCTGAACTGAAGTAACCTAATCAAAAGATGCTACTTACAATACCTTTACACCTACAGGAATGGATTAACCTTAAGAACATGATTTTCAAGGGTACCAACAGTTTCAAGCCACCACAGAGCTCAAAACTAGATACAGCCCAAACATCCCTCAGTAGGAATATAGAAAAATAATTTGTGATATATTCATATACTGGGATACTATTCAGGAATAATAATAATAATAGTACTACTTATACAAGCAATAAAAGAAATAAATCTCAGAAATTTTGGTGAGTGAGAAAGCCAGATACAAAATAGTACACACTGAATGGTTCCATTTCTATGAAGTTCAGGAAAAGGTTGCTTCTATGAAGCATGCCCCTCATAGCCCTAGCTTAACCCTAACCTTATTCCTAATGATGTCCCTTCTATTTCAGCCCAAACCCCATCTGGTGACTTACTTTATCCTTCACAAATTGAATCTCTTTCCTGCATCAATTGTACACAGTCCCTGAGCTGTCTTACCACATGTAGGGGAAAGGAGAAAAGTAAATTTCTCTATTTCCAACCTCAATTAAGTGGCCCAAGAAGAAGACTATAAAAATACTAATTATGTTGATAGAAATCAGAACAATGGTTGCTGATATCATATAAGGATTGACTTAAAGACAGTCCTAGGTAAATTATTGGGGTAATGGCAATGTTCTAGACCTTGACTGGGGCATTAGATAGATGGGAGTATATAGTTTCAAAATGTATTGAATTATACACCTAAGATATTTGCATTTCATTGTGTCTAAGGTTTATTTCAGTGCAAAATGAAAATTCATATGTTTAACTATATTTTTTAAGTGTTGGATAATAAAGGCCTTAAGACTATGGGAGGCTCTTTGTGGTGGGTAATCTGTGATGCCTGCAAAATAGGTAATCTTATATTTTGTAGGATTGCAAAAAGTGGATTCTCATGGGGAAAAAAATCGTTATTCCTGTCTGGAAACAGGATATAAGATTGAAAACAAGGGGAGCCAGAACTTAAATTCCCAAGCCTATTTTTCTCTGTACTTCCTGCTAGAGAAGATGGTAAAATACCATTTTCAAAATGGCCATGGAAAAGGGCTTCCAACCTAAAATTTACATTCAGCAAAACTATTCATACAGTGAGAGAGTAGACTAGAAACATGGCCAGACATACAAGGACTCAAAAATTTAACTCTACAGAACCCTATCTTATGAAGGTATTTGAGAATGTCCTTCATGCAAACAAGGCAGTAGTCTCAAAATTAACTCTAAAGAACCCTTTTTTAGGAAGGTATTTGAGATTGTCCTTCATGAAAACAAGACATGGGTTGTAAAAACAGAGGATCCTATGCAGGATAATACTGTGGAGAAAATCCCAGGTGGTCATTGCACACCAGGTGCAGTGGACACCCAGTCCTGACTGAGCAGGATTGAGGAGTTAGGTGAGGGTGGTGAGGGTGTTAGGCATTAGCTGTGTCTGTTGAAGCACTTACTAATAAAAATTAGTGATAGATAAGTAGAAAACTAAGTTAATGGAAAAAATTAAGATGCAAGATTTAACTCAGGAAAAATTAAAAATTTTGCAACAATAATAAGTGTAATTATAGTGGTCTTTGTGGATCAGTACAAGAAAAATATTTATATGGTCAAATGATGTAAACAGTCAATTTTTATTGAATCAAAAACTGTGGTAACTCTACTGGGTGACTGTGAATGGAACATGGATGGTGGAAATAGAATGGAAAACTAAATTTTTAATCTTCATACCAGGCAGATAGTAGTTACTGTAACTCAATTATTGAACAGTGTGAACTCAATGGGATAAAAACAGGGGGGAAAGCTTGATTTTTCTCTTATCATGGTGTTTAATCCTGTTCTGTTAGATCTCCTTCCCCTGTCCCTTTCTAGTCGCTTCCATCTGTAAGAAAATGTTCATTGTGTCCAGACCACTCTAATTTGACAGCTCTAATTCACAGTTTCCCTCCTCTCCTGAGCTCTGGTGGTCCTGGACTAGACTTGCAATGGCGTGGAGGTGGTGGAGGTGCTGGAGTAGTCAAAAGGGGCGAGGTGCTTAGAGGAAAGGGGCTTGTGTCACTGGTCCTCTTGTAAACACAGTCACTGCTATCTTCTGTGTGGCAGATTTTCAGAGGATTGCACAATTGGGAGCTATATTTAGAAATTTTTTAGAGATTTTGTGATGATCAACCATTCCATTTGTCTTAAATAAGTAAGGGACTCTTGGTGAACACTTGTGACTGGCTCAACTCTTGACACCTTTCTCTGTGCCAGCTTTTTTTTGCTCAGAGTTCCTGTCCCTGGCAGGCTACTGCTTGGGAGAGGTGTCATGATGGCTAGAGCCTGGTTACCTTTCAGTGGCATACAGTTTATCCACAAGAATCCTTATCACTCCATAATACTTCCCTTCACATCCTGTTCTACAGCCCATTTTAATTGGCCTCTTGACTTTGGAATTCTCAGGCAAGAAACATATATCACTCTCTATCCTCACACATATTCCCAACTTCCAGGGTTCCTATGTCACGTTCTTCTAAGGACTCTTGCACTCCACTGTTGTCCTCATATTGAGATGAGACTACAATTTCTGCGGCTCAACAAACATCAGTCCAATCTCTTTCAATAGTTCACTTTGTGACTCCTGAACTTACCTGGCATTCAGAGGGGATAGGGTGGGAAGTAACCACCTGAAAATCCCCAACATTCTCAGATACTCCCTATTCTAGTGACTTTTTTCTACCCATCCAACCCCATTCTTAATTCAGTCTTCTTTTCATATAAGCTGGTTGGAGTGGTTATGAAAATTACTGTCTTATAGTAGCCTGTGGGGAACTGAAATTTCAGGAAAAAAAGAAAGTGTCTCAGCATGTAACATAGTTCTGTCTAAAACTAATGTGGAAATGTGGAATCTTCCATATTCTTCCAAAAGTAGCAGATGAAGGAGTTGAACATTTTTGCCTCTGGGAAAGCAGACAGGGCTAAAAAGAGGGGAGAGGAGAAGCAGAGGTTTCATGACTTTCAATACATCTTTTAGTTCTATTTGACTTTTAAAAAATGTGTGCACACATTATTATAATAAAGTAAATTATATTTTAGTGTGTGTTTTTTTTAAGTGATTCAATTGGATACATCCTGGACATAAAGAGAGGGTATGCCATACCTCCCAACTGTATGTAATTGCCTCAAGGGAATTCATGCGCAGTACACTAGAACCTGCTTCTACTTGCTTACTAGAACTGTTTGTACAATATCTTTTTCCAAGGTAATATTCAGTACCATCATTTTGGTAGCTTGAAGTCAGACAAGTTGGTAGTATTTGCACTATAAAAATCAACAAACAGTAGAAATCAAGGCTTTTTAAATTAATTTTTTTAAAGGGCAGGTTTACCAGCACACTATTGGAGGTTACTAAGATGAGGAAATGAGAGGTAGAAACTGAGGACTATTGCTAAGAGACTAAACTCCCAAACAGAAGTCTACATTCAAAGATCATGATTAAACAAGTGTTCTGTTTTTGGCTACTCTTTCTTTATAGAATGCAGTCAACCTAAGGCTTACTCAAGTTTTTAAGAGATTTTATTGAAAGACTACATATATATAGTTTTATAAGTAAATACTCCAGGCTCCCAAAGACTTATGGCAGGAAAGGAGCTACAGAAATAATGCACACTTCAAAAGAGGAATCCCTTCTAGTGTCCGTCTTACACATGGCCTCCTCTAAAAGTAGAACTGGGTCTTTCAGATTGGCCAACCAAGGAAAGTACCCATTGCCAGGAAAAGCCATTGTTCTCCCAGTCCAGCTGGATATTATATTTGTCAGGGACCAGGGACCAATTAATTTGTTTCCTTTTATTTCATTTTCCAAATGGGAGTTTCTAACATGATGATACTGTTGATCCTTCATCGGTGTGGATTTAAGGTGGTTTGACTTATCAGTTAACTAAATCAAGCCAGATCATGAACATTAGGATTTGGCTGGAAAGAATCACCCAGAGATTTTTTACTCATAGCTGGATGAAGTGAACTCAAAAAAAGACATTATGTCTTCCCCTTTTATAACTGAAGAATATTGATTTAGGTAGGGATATGTAAAGATTCTGAGGAGCCAAAGGGTAGACTGCAGTGCACGTCTGTGTTTTTGCCTGCCCAGCATTGATTCTTCCCTCTTCTAGTAACAGCACCTGACACTTACATTCCATACATTCCATGTAGCTCATGGAGAACTGACTTCCCTACACAGGCCTCTTCACACCAGAGGTTTGTGCCATGGTGTGGCTTATCACAGCATTCAAAGATGCCCACATAATCCACTTCAGTCAATGAGCCCCACACCCAGTACCTTTATCTGAGATATTGATTGAGAAGCCAATAAAATCCCTTTTCCTGACTAAGCCAGTTTTATTAGATTTTGGTCATTAAAACTGAAGGAGCAATGGTGTCATTTGCAATGTTTACTTGTTCTGCCCATTCAGGCTTTTAGGACCTTGACTTTGAAAATCATCAAATCCATCTTTGCTTGTATCTCCCTTTACTAGTACCTGATAGACTGCTGAATAAGACTCCTCACTGCTCCCTAAAATATGTTATCACATCTTCACAATGTTATATTCATTGTTTTCTTTCTCTGGAGTTATCTTCCTGCTCTTCTCTCTCTTAAACCTTCATATATGAAATCTCCCTGTGAAATCTTTGTTGCTTCTTCCTTATAGCCCCAAAGCAAAAATTGTTGCTGTCTCTCCTGTGCTCCTCCATGGATTTTACAGGCATTTATTATAGTGTTTCCTCATTTTTTTCATAATTGTATGTCTTTTCCTCAGAAAATAAGCTCCTCAGTGTCTGGTATATAGTATAAATGCCTTAAGATGTTTTTCATGTGAATTAAGATGTGCTATAAGAGAAAAAAATGCAAAAAAAAAGAAAAAGAAAAAGAATTCAGAAACTAAGAAACTAAATATTCATCTGGGGTAAATGGTAGTATATGTGGCAAACATGGCCACAGTAATTCCAGAGTGTGCAGTAAAACTGCAATTCCTCCCATCAAGAGGTGGAGCCTATTTCATTACACTTCTCCTTGAATGTGCTCTTAGGCATGTGTTGTGATTTGACCATGGTTAGCCATGTGTTATGGTTTGGCCATGGTTAGTCATGTGTTGTGGTCTGGCCCCAGGGACATTAGCAAACATGACACTGGCAGAGGCTTGGAAAGTCCTTGCACATTGGAACTTGTCCTTTCTAGCTGTTTAGTTGTTGAGAATCTCTGAACAAGACCAGGCTAAGCTGTGGAATGATGAGAAACCAGGTGTCAAGAAACCTCAGCTATCCCTATCATCCCAAAGTCCCTCACCTCTGACATATAAATGAACTTTGTGACTTGGGAGAAACAAGTTAAGC
>JAQZBX010001550.1:41366-81692 GCA_029593785.1 Cabassous unicinctus
TATTATTAAAAAAAAAAAAAAAAAGCTATGTGTTATATACAAAATATTAGCCTTTATGGAGAGAAAAAAAATGAAGTCTAACATTTTAAAAATATTTTCTTTATTCTGCTATGAATTAGTGGTTATGCTCAACAGCTCTATAATTTATTACTATTAATATAAAAATGAAATGTTTCATAAAATAAGTTTGGTTATAAAAGTCATCAACTCTAAGGTTAGTAAAAGAGCACAAAATTTAAAAGAAGCCTTTATTTAGATCTATTTTTGGTAAACATGAATAGATTGCGAAATTTTCCAAAATAATTAATCTCTAGAAATGTTAGAATTACAGATCTCATGTCATCAGCTTCTCATTTTCAGATGATATGATTTAGTAGTTTTAATTTTTCTTTTCAAATTTTGAAGAATTTTATAATGTCATAAAATATTCAGCACATCTCATTAACAGAGAGGGGAAGATAACAGGAAAATCAATCTGACCTTTAAAAAAATCAGTGAGGGGAACAGATATACCTCAAGTGTTTGAGCACCTGCATCCCATGTACGACATCCTGGGTTCAATCCCCAGTACCTCCTAAAAAAAGAAAAAAATCAATGAGTGAAGGAAATAGAAAATCTTATCCAGGAAAAACTTGATTCTGACTGTTTAATTATAAAGTACAAATATTGTACAAAGACTCAGGTGAGAAGTCAGTAACTATATATTTAGCACAATAGAGATTCATAATAATCTTTGAAATATATTTATATTGGAGAAAATACTAGGTGTTGATTTGTATTGTTTGCTTGTTTTTTTATTATTAAAATGTCACATATTCTGGGGATACTGTGTATGAAACCTAATATTTGATTGCTATTTGTTTAAGTCTAACATCTGGGTATTTGTGTTGGTTTATTGAGTGAAATGGAGCAGGTTTTTTTATATAGGCGATAGTTATGTTTAACCAGATCTGCATTTACCTATTTTCTGTGGCACAAAAACAGATGAATAGACACGTTGATAGGTGTGATAGATGATAGATAGATAGATAGATAGATAGATAGATAGATAGATAGATAGATGATAGAATAGATAGATGATAGATATAGAGATGAACATAATATGAATCAAGTAAAATTGAGACAATAAATTATTTCATAGGATTATTATAGGATTTACTGAAATAATTTATATAAAGAATAGTGCCTCACAAATAAGCACTAAATAAACATTATTTATTGTTTTCAGAATAATATATACAAAATTATTCTCTCAACCTACAACCCAGTAAGAAAATTGGACATGTTCTAATTATTTAAAAAGTGGAGAGCATGATATTGAAGTTTAGGATCTCTACTCTTTTGTCCTAGCTTCTGCAACCAACTAACTTTGTGACTTTTACCAAAATATTCCATCATGTGGACTTCAATTTCCTCATCTATAAAATAAGAGGGCTAATATAAACTTTCTCTTAGTCTACTGTGACAGTTGATACTGGATGGACCCAAGAAAAACATTCCTTAGAGCAAATCCATTCTGCTGTTCTGGGTGAGCAGATGTCATCTGATGACTTGATTTGGACATTTTTCTCAGTCTCAGAACTGTAAACTTGTAAGTCAATAAGTCCCCATTGTAAAAGCCAGCCCTCAACAGTACAAATATAAGAACATTCTTTCACAAAGACTAACAAAATTACAATAATTTTTCATGGTGTTAATAATAAGGTGGTATATGGGAAAATATACCTAATATAAGCTAGGGATTATAGTTAGTAGTAATATTTTAATATTTTGTCATTAATTGTAACAAAAGTACCACCCTAATGCAAAGTGTCAATAATAGGGTGGTATAAGAGAATGTTGTATTTTTTGGATGACTTTTCTGTAAATCTACACCGTTCCTAATTTAAAAAAAACATTGAACTGTATAACACAGAGAACACTGTTCTGGATGATAACTCTGATTAATAGTACAAATATAAGAATGTTCTTTCATGAACTAGAACAATTGTATATCACTTTTATGAGATGTTAATAATAGGGTGATATATGGGGAAAATACATCTAATGTAACCTATGGACTATAGTTAAAAGTAAAATTTAATAAATTTTCATCAGTTACAACAAAGTTACCACTCCAATGCCAAGTGTCAATAGTAGGTGTGTATAAGGAGTAGAGGGTTTTTCTTTACGGAGTAATGAATATGTTTTGAGATTGATTGTGGTGATAAGTGCACAACTCTATGATTATACTGAAAGCCATTGATTGTACACTTTGGATGGATTGTATGGTGTGTGAATACATTTCAATAAAACTACTTAATAAAAAAAAAGCCAACTTATGCCTGGTATAATGCTTACAGCAGCTTTTAGTAAACTAAAACAGATTTTGGTACCAGGAAAGTAGGGTGCTGCTATGCAAATACCAAAATTGTTTTTTTAAAAAAGGCTTTTAAAATGGGTAAGGGGTAGATTTGGGAAGAATTGTGAGATGCTTGATAGAAAAGTAGATTGCTTTGAAGAGAATGTTGGTAGAAATATGGGCACGGAAGGTACTTCTGATGAGGCCTTAGACAGAAATGATGAATGTGTCATTGCAAACTGGAGGAAAGGCAATCCTTGTTTTAAAGTGGCAGAGAACTTAGCAAAATTGTGTTCTGATGTCATAGGGAAGGTGGAATTTGAAAGTGACAAGCTTGGATATTTAACTGAGATTTCCAAATTAAATGTGGAAAGGACAGCCTGGTTTCTCTTTACAGCTTATAATAAAATGTGAGAGGAAAGGACTAAGCTGAGAATTGAACTCCTGGGCACAAAGAAACCAGAAATTGATGGATGGGAAAATTCTGAGCTTCTGGAAAATGAGTTCCCAGAGAATAATGTCCTATGTGAGGACTTAACTGAACATGGAACTAGTCAGCCATTTCAGTGCAAGTCAAGATTGGATATGCAGTTATCCAGAAAGGATTGTGGAAAGTCTTACAGTCTCAGAGATTGGATACATGTGTACTGCATGCAAAGCCATCATGTTTTTTGTGAGATCTGTATGAACAGAACCTCTGGCAACCTGAACTAAAAAGGACAGAAAAAGGACAGATTGAAAGAAAAATGAGTTCAAAGCCAGAACTGTGGAAGTTGAGGCCTGGACTGAAGACATCTTCTCTGGCCAAGAGAGCAAGCCCACTCATGTGTGTTGAAAGGGTGAGTAATACCAGCACTTGAAGAGGGTGAGCATCCCTCCCTGTTGTTCAGGAAGAGTGCTGCTGCCCCAGGCTTCATAGACGGTGGAGCATATTTCTGGGGGCCTGGGGAGAGTCTGACTGCCACTCCACTGTTCTGAGGAAGTTAAGCCTTCACCCTGGAGATTGCAGAGAGTCTGGATATCACCCCAGTGTTCTCCGAGGATGGAGCCTAAAGTACAAGTTTAGCCACCACCCAGAGGCTTGATGAGGATGATCCAAGAATGTGGCTGCTGGGCAAGCCCTTGGAAATTGTGGGGCTGCCACTCCATCAGGCCCCAAGGACAAGAAACCATGGCTCCATAGATGACTCTTAGACTTGAAATCTAATGGCGTATATCCTGCAGGGTTTTGGAACTGTTTGGATCCCTTGACCTCTGTTTTCCTTTCAATTTCTTCCTATGGAAATGGGAATGTTTATTCTATGACAGCCCCTACTTTGTATATTGGAAGCAGATAACTTGTTCTCAGTTTCACAGGTCCACAACCAGAGAACTGTGCCTCAGGACAGACCACTCCTATAACTGATTTTGATGAGGCTCTGTACTAAATCCTTTTGAAATATGGTGATGGAATGAATGTATTTTGCATATGAAAAGAGCATGTATTTTTGGAGTTCAGACAGTAGAGTGTAATGGTTTGATGCTGGATATATCCAGAAAATCATGTCTTCAGAGCTAATCCATTCTGGTCTCTGAGGGGAGAGAGCATCACTGGATGACTTGATTTTGACATTTTTCTCAGCCTTGGAACTGTAAGGTTATAAATTAAATCCCCATTGTAAAAGTCACCCCATTTCTGGTATATTGCTTTTGGTAGCTTTTAGCAAACTAAAATATCTACTCAATCTTAAAACTCCATGATTTAATTACTTTAATTGTTTTCTATCCAGAGAAGATTTGTAAACCTCAAATAATTAAAAACGGAAATTTGAGGTAAACAGTAAGCTAAGGAAATGCATTTTTCCATAGCCAATTATGCAATAAACTTGAGCAGAACAAGTTAAGCAATAGCTTGGAGTTGTTACATTGACAAGTATTTATTGAACACTTACTATGGATAAGGCTCTTTATGAAGCACTAGACCCAGTCTGGAAAAGAAATGGATTTCTGACAATTTGGGGTATTGTATTGCAAATAAAATGCTGTAATTATTAACAACATCTCTGTATAGCTTTAATACATCCTTTGAATTCTCTGTACTTTCGCCTAAAACAACTGAGGAACCTAAATGCCAAACTCTATGATGTGTTTGCCCTCTTGTGATGTTAGGATGCAAGTCCATCAGTCAATGACTGACCCTGCAACTGCTGAAAAACCACTTTGGGACAGTGACAGCTCCTGTTTCTGGGTTGATTTCTAACCGATGCCCCACCCTTGTGAATCCCCCCTCTTTAATTTAGCTGCTGTCCTTTCCATTACAAAAGGGGTTGCCCAACCATTTAATGCACCTGTGGAAAACCAGGTAGCTCAGCAGATGAGAGCAGACATGTTATATACCTCATTGCAGTTTGCACATACTGCTTCAGAGTTGCTTGCAAAGGGTCACCAAGTAGAAAGATTTAGTACAAAGACATTCTGATCATAGAACCATAGTATTGACATTAAGGCATCATGATGTAAGCTGCTGCCATTAAAACACCTCACAATCTACTACACAAAAAACTCTACTTGTTAAAGTGAAGAATCTGAAAAATTCAGGAGAAAACCCCATTTTCTCCCTTTGAAATTATATTCCACCTGCAATCGAGCTTCTGATTAGGATTGACTTCAGCTTCCCATTTTCAGGAAGATATCAACAAATGTGTGGATAATACCATATGCTTATTTCTTAGGGAAAATAATTTCATATGGTAAATGCTATGTTCTCGCACAGCTTCACAATAAGCACAAAGCTAAATAAAAATGGAAATTACTTTGCAAGTTTTCCTACAACCTAAAAAAAATGAAAGATACCTTGGGACTTATTTTTGAGATACAGATTCTTGAAATTCTTTATTCTTTTATCAGCTCTGTTGCCCAAGAGGCAATCTGTACAACAGGCATCATATGTCTTTAATAATGAAGCAAACTGCTGTAGCACAAATCTTTCGAGTGGCTAAGAAACCCAGTTGTGTAGGAAATGCAAAAGTTTGTTTTACTAGAGCTATAAATTGAGCAGCATGCAAGGGTTGGGTTTATTTCAACTGAAGGCAGGGAGGAAAACTGATGAAAACATTTTAAAGAATAGTCCATATGGACTGAGTCTGAGGGAAATTTTCCATTAAACAAATACCTTCCTTATAAACCAGAGTTCTAGAATTCTCTCCCTATTTTGTTTAGAGCCTCAGACTCCATACAACTTCTCAAAACAATCAAAATTTCTATTACAAAACTTATTGAACAAGGAAAGTAAAAAAATTTCCTTAAAAAGCTTCTGGTAAAATCTTTCCAAGTAAAATACTGCCTCTATGAGCCAATTTACAAATCTGCATAAAGGATTAAAAACTGTAAAACTGGTGTTAGCAAATTAGGTATTAAGGATTTTGCTTCTAATGGCTCTTTGTTACACCAGACAGCACATTATATGCCTTAGCTGGCAGAAAACAATAACTAAAGGCTGCTAAGTAAGTAACTAAGTAGATACATTAAAATAACTATAAAAATAATAGTATTCAAAGCCTCAAGTAAACATTTTAGGCATCATTTCCATATGGTCTTCTTGGAATTTCAATTTCTTGTCACATGAAATATCCTTTGAGACTTAGGATAATAGAGATAATCTCAAAATGTCAATTCAAGGTATAGCAATTTAAACTGTTTAGCCAATAGTTTAGCTTTCTTCCAAAGACATACATTCAGTTGGATATATGTATAATTTTTGTGAAAGAAAAAGCAGGTTTGCTTTTGTTTTTGTGTGGGAGATCCATGCCAGGTGTTATGGAAAATACTGTAGTGAAGATAGTCTAGCTCCACTCTTAGCTTGGTCAACTATGGTGCACCATGACAACCCTTTAAATTTGGGTGTTCTTGGTAAAATGAAGGCTCTTGGCTAATGCTTAGTACTTTAGCACTAACACTCATCATATATCTAAATTTAAATGTCACTTGACAACAAGCCTACTTCAGGGCAAAATCCACATTAACTTCAGAGTCAGAGATTTCACATAAAATTTCCTTTCACTCACAAGTGATCTCTTTATTTTATAATTAGCAAAAATGGTAAAATAGTTTTTCCTGACTCTATCTGTCCTAAAGTATTCGGACAGTCCAAATGAAATATCTCAAAGCCCGTATACCAGAACTTAGCACACCAGAAATTACCAAAAATCTCTGAACTCCTTTATTAGCTATGGCTCTGTAAAGCATACTATTTGACTTTCTAATCTAGAACAGGCCAGAAGCAGAAAAGTAGAAGGGGACATGACCATATTGGCAGACCATAAAAGAGCCTCAGTAAATGACAGCTGACAGCTTGAAAGAGAGGGGCAAGTCAGAGGAGTAACTGTAAAATATACAAAATAATTGTAAAAATAAATACGACCCACTGACCCAAGAATTTAAAAGGCACAGTAGCTTGAGGCGAATGTCATTTTTGTGTGTTTGTTTTTGTTGGGTTGTTTTTTAGGAAGTACCAGAGATTGAACCCAGGACTTTGTGCATTGGAAGCAGGCACTGAACCACTTGAGCTACATCGGCTCCCCAGAGAATGTCTCTTAAAATGATTATTTCAATGTACAGGGTACAACTGATATGCACAATAATGACCTAACTCATCAAGAAATCATTAAATTATTCACCCTGTTCCAATAAGGCAGAGAGTATTTAACATGCCTTAGAAATTGTCTCATTAAAATGCTTACTGTTAAACAAACAAACAAAAAAAGCATCAGTAAACTGGGTTAACTCTTGTGGAATATCTCATTCAAAATGATGTCAGACCACTGAAGCCTAACTACTTCAACATCAGAATTTAAGACAATTAATGTGACTGCCAGATAAAAGGTAAAAGAGGTAATTTACTTGTAACTTTAAAAGTAGCAAACTGCTACACAGTCTTCATGATTATAATGCTTAATGTCTAAAAAATATTTCATTCCGTGGATATTTTAAAATTTATTTTCCACTTTTCTTTCATTGATTCTTTAGGTTGTTTCTAATGGTATCATAAATAAAGCTACATATGTTAGGATGTTTTGTAGCATAAGTAACAGAAAAATAGACCACAAATGACTTAAATAAGAGAACTTATATTTGTTTAGTTAGCTGCATATCCAGTAGGTAGTAGACAAGCTTCAATTCCCTCAATACGGTGCTGCTGCCTTCATTTCTCTTTGATTTCTCAGCTGAGCCCTTCTAGGGGAATTGGCTTAGTCCCAGGACTGGCTTCCTTCATGGTTGCAAAATGCCTCCAGCATTTCCACATGTCAACAAATCAAGATGTGAGGCAGAGGGCATTTTTTTTTCCTGGTTTCTCCCTCATAAAAACTCAGAAGACCTCTTTTCTGTTATCCTGAGGAAAACTCCTTCCAGTTTCAGTCTCATTAATTAGGTTAATGTGGTACCTGAACTAATCCTTCAGGGCAACAGAATGCCATTAGCTGGTTGGCTCAGGCCTTGGGTCACTGTAGTAAATGGGATGGGATTTCTCTGAGACCATTAAACCCATCCCTGCACAGGTTGCAGTATGTTCACCTTGACTTTGGATTAGTCAACACCTATATGAAAATTGGGTTATTATAAGGACGAGGAGAAAAGAAATGCTAGTTGGCTACAAATATTCACTGGTACATTACAATGGACATTTTTTGCATAGAGCTTTCTTTTTCCTTTGGATGCCTTCTTTAGTATAGTTGGCCAGAAATAATATAAATATTTTGATTTAATAATTTAAACTTTTTTTGTCACAATGACTGGAATCTATCTGAATTTTTAAGCAAATGAAAGAACATAGTGGAGTTATGTAGGATACATTTGTTGTCTTGTTTTTCCAGAATAATATCCTTACCCCTTAATGGAGAAAGTGATTTGAGTGGGAGTGTCCTTATTTGTTTTTTACAGGTCCTTATCCTCCTGGAGACAGGGTCTGGCTTCTGATTCAAGCTCAGCTGACCATAGTTCTCTGTATCCCCACCTGGTTAGTGATTGGTCTAGGGAATAGACACACGGCCTGTGCCAGGCTAAGCTGCTTCCCAAAGAGTTCTAGAACTAGTACTTAGGGAGTGACAGTAGGGTTGGTCGCATTAGATTGTTTTTCATTTCAAAAACCTCTATGCCCAGAGCTGCTGGTAGTCATTATTCCAGCCTCATGGAGAAAGCAGACTTCAGAGAGTAAGGCCAGCATACGAAGAAGAGCAGAAAGAGGAGATGGAACAAAAGTGTCCTGAAGGCCTCCAAACACCTGATTCTAGTTGTGCCTGCACCATTCTGGTCCTTCCTATTTATTTGGGTGGGCAGTTTTCAGAAGAAGATGGGTGCCCCATCATTTCTATAAATATCTGCTACATCTTACCGATTTGCTTTCACACAATGTTGTAATGCTTTAAGTCATCATTGGCGTATTTCATAATTCAATGATCTTTATTTATAAGATTCTATAATGGATACTTTAAAAATGAACATAGTATTGCAGAAAAGTCACAAAAGTGGAGGAAATTAGCTCTAGTGGACGGAGTATTGTTCTTGGGATCAGTCAAACTTGCATTCAAAAACCTGCTGCTACTCCTACGCTACAGCTCAATGGACTCACCCAGGACACCTGGCGGGGAGATGATGATGGACAACGGCCATCTCAGGGAATGGAGAGTCTGCAGCTTCAGGCAAGATAATTCCATCCATCTTATCCATGGGATTTAAGGCCCCTCTCACTTGGAGGTGGAGTGGTCATCACCATCCCAGATTCCTCAGGATTGGGGGGAGAGCTTTGGACTAGAGTGGACTTACTGGTATTCTGTTATAGACATATTGTGATTCAAGTAATGGAAGAAATTACAGCATTAATGTGGAGCCAGTGACCATTGGATGCTTTGGGGGCAGGGAGAGGGAAAAGCAATTGTAATACAGGGGTTTTTCGGGGCTTAGGAATTATCCTGAGTGACATTACAACGACAGAATAGGCCATTTTATATCAGCATATAACATGCAGAACTGTGTGGGAGAGAGTGTGGTCTACAGTGTGAACTATGGTGCATGCTTAGTGGCAAAGCCCCAGGATGTGTATATCCATTGCAGGTGATGTGCCACATTAATGAAAGATGTTTATGTGGGAGGTTGTGGAAGGTGTGGGAGGTGGGGCATATGGGAATCCTTATAATTTTTGTGTAACATTTATGTAATCTAAGTATCTTTTAAAATTTTTTAAAAACTATTTTAAAAAATCTGCTGTTGCTGCTTATTGATTATATAATTTTTGGGCAATTATTTAACTGAGTGTCAGTAACTTAGCTACAAAAATGGGTATATTAATGCCTAGCCAGTGCCTTGGTAAAACCCCACATTTAATAAATATAATTTCCTTTTTTTCCTGGAAGTTAAAGATATGTTTATTCTTAGTTTAACCACAAATCATTTGACCATGGGAACTTATTACATACCTCTCTATACATCATTATCCTTATTTTTAACCATGTGATTTAAAAACTCTTTAAAATCTAATTTTTGATCATCTATTTAATATCTTCACAAATTTAAACATTTTTAAACCCTAATTATATTTCAAGTGGATAATTTAAATCTATAAAAATAAACGGGGAGCCAATGTAGCTCAAGTGGTTAGTGCTGGCATACCACATACAAGGTCTCGGGTTCAATCCTTAGACCTGGTACCTACAAAAAAATAAATAAATAAAAATAAACAGCCCTTATTTTTAAATTAATTAGATACAGAATAAATAAATAGTAACTCTGACCATGGAATTCCTAGCTTCTTAATACTTAATTGCTCTTTGAAACATTTCATGAGGTTGATTTTATTTGGCTGATGTCATTAAGCCAAGTGCAAGCTGAAATTTTTTCGTGGGGCTTTAGACTTTTTAGAAAAGCAGTGTTCAATTTTTATTTTCACTTTGCTTCCTTTGGTAACATTTCATTGCAATAAATATATATCTTTTGGAATTTAAGGATAAACTTAGAAAAATAGAAAACCCACCTGCATGAAATTTCTGGCTTGTGAGCTTCCTAATTATATACCTCAAACATATACAACCATGGAAATGTCATGTTATGAACTTTTATAGCAAAATCATGACTATCAGCTTTCCTAAACCATTAGCTATGTTCTTGTAGATTTTTCCCACTTACTTCTCAGGCAATCTAGGAAATCTTCTTAGTATATATTCTTACAGTGTGAATTATTTTCAAGAGTTTAATGAATCATTTCAACAAGTTCACTTTAATTCAAAGAGAATACTTTATTACTTAGTTTTAAATTTATATGTAGGCTCACTTCAGGAAAGCACCTTAATTATTTAAAGCTTTCCTTAACATATGCAGAATAAAACAATAGTTTTTTTGAAAGCAGAAAAATTTTTACATCAGAAGAGACTAGAAGAAATGGATAAGAGTGGAAACACTGCTGTTTTTCATTTCCTTACAGGCATTTGTCAGCTAAAGGTTACTTTTTAGGTCAAGAAAGCTTGTATGCTAATCCCTTCAGACAAGAGAATCAAGAAACCATGTTGTGACTTCGGTTCTCTTAGGTAAAATAATACTGGAATACTCAGAATGGTAGAGAAGTGTGTAAATATGATATGACATTTCAATTTGAAGTTCCTTCCTTATCTTTATATTTTGGTTGGGTAGAAACATATAGAACCCATAAATTCACACATATAGCATAATGCTTATCTTTTTTTTCTTTTATTTTTCTAATAATTTATTAAAGAGGGGAGCAATGCTTTCAAGTTCCTAAATCCCTTTGTAATGCTTTCATTGTATCACATCTTTTGGAAAACCTCTAGGAACTTTTATTCTAGAGGTAAAAGGAGCAGTGTTAGAAGTGCACTGGAGAAGAAACTTAATAAGTAAAAGGTGTTGAAGGAAACTGGAGGAAAGGGTGTAGTGAAAGAGCTGATTCATAGTAAGATAAGCAACGTGATTCTTCTTTCACTTAACCGTTACTCTTCCCTGGAAAGGAACACACATATATCACATGCATGTATACATACACATATGCACACACACAGCACACACTGTAATTAGGGAAGCCTTCGCCATTGGCAGTTTCAGATAGTTGCAGGAGATACTAAGATTGGAAAATATTTGTCTTGTCTTTCTTCTCTCAATGTATTCTTGGATATGACGAACACACTGAATTTGAAGATCATGGATACTATCACACTGCATCTCAAATAGGTAAGAGGAAGTGGTGAATTATGGCAAAAATTCAGGATTGGAGTTTTGCTTTGTTGTTGTCATAGGAAATTTGCAAGAGAACTGAGGACATACATAGGTTATGCGGTGTTCCGGGTGATGACAAAAGTAGCTGATAGGCATGGAGAATATTTTGGTATCAGGAGGAGTGTAGATGTGAGAGAGATAGAAAGAATGAGAGATCACGGTCATACAGTGTCATTTTGGATTTTTAGTTTTCAGAGGGGCAGCAGTGGCCTAAATAGAGATAAGTGTTAGGGGAGCTGTGTAGTTTCCAGGGATTATGAAGCTAGCTAATATTGGATGTATCATCCATATGTCATCCATTGGAATCAGCTCAAATGATACTGGATGTCAGATTTGGAGTATAGAGGAAGTAGTGCCTAAAGTATCTAAGCAACACCATTTTATTAGAATAATAGAAAATTAGAGACTGACATTTATGAGGAGGAATGAAGTGTGGCATGAAACTCTAAGAAGGAAGAGGTTTTATACAAGAGTAGAAGACTAAGAGTTGAGAAACTGCTGTGTTTTAAATCATAATGAAAATGATTTAATCCCTGGTTAGCATTCTGTAAAACATAATGGGTGCACATTTTCTTGTCTGAGTGCAGTGTCAAGTGAGGCCACATTCCTGTTATTTCCTAGCCTTCTGCATCCTGGCTTGACAATGATACATTACCTTTTAATGAATAAATTCGTTGAACAGTCAAGGTGGCAGAGCTAAGTAAACACATTGAGCATTTTATTACTCATTAGAGATATTTGGTCATTTGTAAGATTGGCATATTGCTGACTGTGTTTTCACTTCCATTTTCTTCAGCTAAGTCATAATGCTCAATTGTCTCCCTTTTAAAATGCCTCTTAGTTTTATACATTCCTCTCCATGTCTTTTTACGCAGCAGTAGTTCTGAGTAGGAACACTGTAACTATTTTCTCCAGCTCTCACCTCTCCCCTTTCAATCATTGTAATGCATCAGTCTGATTAATCTTTGCAGGGGAATGATGTCATTATATAATTCCACTGCCCAAGAACATACACAGTATTGATTCTCCACCAGATCTTCTATCCAGTTCTATTAAGTCCTTCATAAATCTACCTCTTTGCCCTTGTTTCCAACCATGCCCTACCAGGCAGGGTCCAGTCTACTTCAGCTGATACCCTCCTTGTCCTCTGACATATAATGTTCATGCTCACATTTGTGTATTTGCTGATGCTATTTGTTTTCGCATCAATGAATCTAAATTCTGCTCCACTTGTGGCCAAATTCAAATCCTGTTTACACAAAAATATCTTGTTTTGAATATCATAGTCTGCCATGACCTCTCCATTCTCTACATTTTAAACATAAAGCTGTTAGCTTATTTTATCTCTCCAAATATATTTTAAGTTATTTGAGGGAAAGTGCCATATTGTAAACTTTGCTTCTACAGTCAGAGTGCTCAGGAACATGACATTGATGACATGCAGGGAGTCATCACATAGCTGGCATTGTGCTTTCTGTATACCATCAGAAACATAACATAGATCTTGAATGGTTGCCTTGACATTTTTCCAAGAAGTTCACCAAATACTGACTACTTAGTATGATATGTGATCTCACAAATTTTTCAAGCTGCTCAATTCTTTTCCATATCAGAATTTGCCAAAGTACTGCCTCTTATGTAGTACAAATACCTGCTAGCATTGGTTCATAATAAAGCCATAGCTAAAATTATGAAAGCCAGAGCACAAATGGGCTTTAATTACAGGTGGATGATATTAACTTTCAAATAGCAAGCTATGAATATTTAATTCATAATTCACCACTAAAAGACACCACAGTGACTGCAGCCTTAAGCAATGGAAAAGGCAATTCAATTTATACTTCATAACTTAGGAAGGCCAGACACTAGGCTACTCTGTTCAGTGGCAGAAAGAAATATTCAGAGGCATCTGAAGGTCAATCACGAGGAAAAACTCTAGCTCAATAAAAGAAATAAAAAATGAACACTTTTAAAGTGATGCATAACACACCATTTCGTTGCAGTTAATTCTATTTTCCACCTCTTTACTGTAAGACAGGCCAAACATAAGAAATTCTAATTTTTTTTCATACCCTGGAAAACATTTTTATGAAGAATTAAGTGTGAAAGTGACTTAGATTCAAAAGTAATGAAATCATTCCTATGCCTCAAACTTATATTGTAGAAAATTCAGACAAACTAAATTTCTACAGTCAGGAAAAGGACATTCTGACAACATATTTTAGGGTAGATGGCAACCTTGCTTAAGTGTTATGTGGATTGTGCCTAGCTGTTGCTATTGTTTTCCTCCTTTGTCTTCAGTAAGTTAATGTCATCTGAATGAAAGTTTTTATTTCTCCATCAGCAAAAGGAAATAACTGAATCTGATCATATATTCCTAGTTTGAACCACTACATAATAATGATTACCATCCCAAAATGTTGGAGCTAGTGAACTGCATTGCACAGTCTTTTGTAAAAGGAATAAGCAAAATATCAAGATGATAAACCATATATTTATGTAAAAATGTTCTTTTCTATGTGAAAATGCATTTGCTCATGAAAAATTAATTAAGCATATTCCATGTGTAACTCTGATATACACTGTATTATGGGATGAAAAAAGAAGGAAGCCATTTGTATTAGTCAGCCAAAGGGGTACTGATGCAAAGTACCAGAAATCTGTTGGGTTTTATAAAGGGTATTTATTTGGGGTAGAAGCTTACAGTTACCAGGCCATAAAGCATAAGTTACTTCCCTCACCAAAGTCTGTTGCCATGTGTTGGAACAAGATGACTGCCAACACCTGGAAGGGTTCAGGCTTCTTCTTCCTCTTAAGGCTCCATGGTCCCAGCTTCTTCCAATATGAGCTGTAGGCTGGGATAATTCTCATCTCTCTCCCAGGGTTCATTTCTCTCTGAGCTCAGCTGCTCTGCTCTCTCCACAAGGCTAGCTGTAAACTCTCAGGTGAACAGCTCATCTCTCTTTGCAGGGTCTCTGCCATGTCTAATGGAGCCTTCTCTCTTTCCTCATGTATCTGTTTCTCTATGTATTTACTTCCTGGGGCTCCAGCATGAAAAACTCTAACCTCCTTCTGCTGCCCTGTGGTTTTCTCTATGAGTGCCCACCCACCAAGGGGGCAGGGACTCAATGTCCTACTGATGTGGCCCAATCAAAGTCTTAATCATAATTTAATCAAGCAAAAGTGAAACCTCTGAAGTTCATATAACCTAATACACCCAGAAGAACAGACCAGTTTACAAACATAATCCAATATCTATTTTTGGAATTCATAAATAGTACCAAACTGCTATACCATGGATTAAAAAGAATTGCACTTCAATGTTTTAAAATAATATAGTCAAGGAGACAAAACACACATAACTGAAATGTTCATAATAATGAACCGCAACATTTAAAGATTTGTCACTGGGAAAGAAAAAATGCTATAGGTTTGGGAAGGAGAAATCAGTGGGTTAAGAGATAAAATGCATTTCAGCCATTGTATTGAAACTAATATATATCTATGTGCAAAATGATTTTCTTACATTATCTCCTTTAAAGAAATTCAAACTGTGCCTTGAGCAGGAAGACCTGTAGGTGGGATAGTAGAAGCATGAACAAGCAAAGAGAAGTTTGGGAGTCAGCAGACCAGAATAGTGCTATACAACTCCCAGGAGGGTGAGGGACAGAGAGATGAAGAGGCCAAAACCACAAAGGTGAGTTACCAAACCCCCACGGTGGCCAGGATATGCTCCCCTCCCCTACTCCCAAGATATTAAGCTGGGGTAAAACTCCTGGCTCACTGAAGCCAACTGAGAGGGAAACAGACATCTTCCTCCCTGTCAACTGTTTAAGGGAAAAGGGAGGGGGAGTTGGGGTACTTTTCTTCAGTGAATTCAACCAGTAGAGCCTGCTTTGAATCTCTGCTATGGAGAGTCAATACAGGAACACAGGAAAGCCCAGACTGAAACACATCCATGGAAAGGTGGGCTGATGAGCACAATCTGTTGGCCGATCTGGAAACTGCATGGACAAAAACTATTTTCAGTTCTTTCTGTATCCTTACCTCTGGGAGAAAATCTGTGCCTCACTAGTGAGTCCCTGGTCTGATTTTGATAAATTAAGCCAGGGAATTTTAAAAACTTAGAATAAGTTGAAACGGATAACAAAGAAGAGCAGTAGGGAAAAAAGAAACAATAGGCAAGGGAGAGAAATTTCCCACTAGAGTAAATTCACGAATTCAGATGCCTAGACATCAGCAAAAAATTACCAGCCATACTAGGAAACAGGAAGAGATGGCCCAGTCAAAGAAACTAACCAAATATCCTGAAGATTTAAGATAATTAATCAGTGATAAGCATACAAATCTCCTAAAACACTTCAAAGAATTTAGAGAAAATATGACTAAAGAAATAAAGGATATTAAGAAGACAGTGGACAGTGGGTGAGCATAAATAACAATTTGAAAGCCTGCAAAGAAAAGTAACAGACCTTATGGGAATGAAAGACATGATGGTTAAAAATACATTAGAGGCATGTAAGAGCAGATTTGAATTGCTCAAAAACAGAATTAGTGATTTCAAAGACAGAACAGCTGAACTGGAAAAACAGGAGAAGAGAAAGAAAAGAGAATGGAAAAAATGGAACAGAGTCTCAGGGAATTGTATGAAAATGCAAAACACACAAACATTTGCATCATTGGTGTCCCGGAAGGAGAAGAGAATGGAAAAGGGACAGAAAGTTTATTTGAGGAAATAATGACTGAAAACTTCCCAAGCCTTATGAAAGACTTAAATATCAATATCCAAGAACATCAATGCATCCCAAACAGAATAAATCTGAATAGACCTATGCCAAGACACCTACTATTTAGAATGACAAATATCAGAAATAAAGAGAGGATTTTGAAAGCAGCAAGAGAAAAGCAATGCATCACATACAAGGGAAACTCAGCAAGATTAAGTGCCAATCTCTCATCAGAAACCATGGAGGTGAGAAGAAAGTGGTATGATGTATTTAAGGTACTGAATGAGAAAAACTGCCAGCCAAGAATTCTGTATCTGGCAAAGCTGTCCTTCAAAAATGAGGGTGATTTCAAAGTCTTCACAGACAAACAAAAACTGATAGAATATGCTACCAAAAGACCAGAATTACAAGAGATACTAAAGGGAGTGCTACAGCCTGAAAGGAAAAAAAACAAGAGCAAGAGATTTGGAGAAGAATGCAGAAATGAATACCATTAGGAGGGATAAACTAAAGGATAAGAAGACAGACAATAGAATGATATGACAAAAGAGAACTGAAGGGCAAAATGGATGAAGTAATACCTTTACAGTAATAATATTGAATGTTAATGGATTAAACTCCCTAATCAAAAGATATAGACCAATAGCATGGATTAAAAAATATGAGCGATCTATATGCTGTCCACAAGAAACCCACCTCAGATGTAAGGACACAACCAGGTTAAAGGGAAAGTTTGGAAAAGGTATTCCATGCAAATAGTAACCAAAAAAAAAAAAAGAGCTGGAGTAGTGATATTAATATCGGACAAAACAGATTTCAAATGCAAAACTGTTATAAGGGATGAAGAATGTCATTATATGTTAATAAATGGAGCAATTCACCAAGAAATAACTATACTAAATATTTATGCACCTAACCTGAATATCCCAAGATATGTGAGGAACACACTGGCAAAACTGAAGGAGAAATAAAATAATAGTTGGAGACTTCAACTTCTCTAAAATAATAGTTGGAGACTTCAACACACCATGCTCAGTATTGGATAGAACATCTGGACAGAGGATAAATAAACAGAGGCTCTCTCTGCCTAGAGGAGCTCACACCAAATCTCAGTGCATATTTCCATCCTTCTCTCCCATTTCTCAGCAAGCTCTGTTCTTTCCCCCATTTCCAAATAAATTCTTTTTACTGGCCTAAACCTGGCATGTTCTTAAATTCTTTTATGCAACATAGCCAAGAACCTAGAGGAATCCAACACTTTCCTGGCTTCATTGGGCGAGCCATTGCCAGGAGAAAGAAAGGCAAGTGGTGCCTCATAACCTTCACCTGAGACTGGTGAATTTTAAGGCCTGTCTGTGCCCTCTTTTGGTTTTGCCATTTTAAAGGGTGTTCCTGGATAGAGAGTTCCTGGATAGGCTTCCACAAGACATAAACTTGGTCTGCCCAGACTTCTGGCTCTGTCTCCAGAGGTGGCAGGGGCAAGTCCCCACACCATGTAGATCCAAGAAAGTTCTGGGTGATGGGTAAAATCACCCTTGAAACCTGACTGGGCATATGGCCTGAGTTGAGCAGTAGTCCACCAGGAGTTTACCAGGTCCTCTCTGTGAGTTCAGAATGGCTATCACCCATTGTATCATTTCTTTAGACCACTAGTTAACCCCTTTTAATTAAAAGTGCCTTTGATTTTCCAACTACTCCTGTCCTTTTGGGTCTGTAAGATGCTTTAGAAAGCTGTAGGAATTTGATATTATTTATGAACTCCAAAAAGAGACATTGATTGTTTGTAAACTGGTCTGTTACACTGGGTGTGACACCCTTTGATTGTATTAGATTCAGCTGAGATTCCTTTGATTAAATTATGTTAAGATTAGGGCTTTGATTCAACCACATCATTAGGGTAACTCAGTTTGAGTCCCCACCCCTTTTGTGGGCTATATTAAATGGACACTCAATTAAGGAGACACATAGAAGCAGATTCTTGAGAAAAGACAGAGAGATCCATAGACATGGCAGAGACCCAGGGAAGAGATGAGACATTCACCTGATAGTTTACAGCTGACCTTGTGAAGAGACCAGAGCAGCTGAGTCCAGAAAGAAATGAGCCCTCAGAAGAGAGATGAGTCCTATGCCAGCCTATAACTGAGGTTGGAAGAAGCTGGACCCATGGAGCCTTAAGAGGGAAGAGGAAGGCTGAACCCTAGCAGATGTCACCCACCATCTTGTGTCAGCATATGGCAACAGAGTTTGGTAAGAAAGTAACCTTGAGTTGGACTTTTTAGGGCTTGGTAACTGTAAGTTTTTACCCCAAATAAATACCCTTTATAAAAGCTAATAGATTTCTGGTACTTTGTATCAGCCCCCTTTTGGCCGACTAATACAATTGCCTTAGAAACTGAAAATGCATTTGTTAGTGAGGCATGAGCCCCATGTTCAGCAGTGCCCTAAGGCTTTGCTCCTTCTCCACCCTGGGGAGGCCTTGCGATTGTCATGGGGGTGGGGGTAGTCTCTGAGTGTGTTTGCCAGCAAGTCACAGGACAATTAGTCTCTAGTTTTTTAAAATGGGCTTTTAATGTCAGGTTTAACTGAGGAACTTGGCCCCTGGGAGCAGCTATGAGTTGAGCTCACTCATAGCCAGCTCCTAAACACCACTGTAAAGTAGGCAAAAGAAAAATTCCTAGCGAGCCCCTTTCCTAGGGTCAGCCCAGCTTTGCTATTTGTTCTGGGAGCTGGACCCTGATGCCCCCAAGACCTCTAAAGTTCTGAGGACACCCAGAACCATAAAGCTCACCATTCCTGGAAATGGGGTCGGCAAGTGGGGCTCCTGATTCCAGGACACTGGCTCAGTGAGTAATCCAATCAGTCAGATCTAGTGATGAAATGCCCCCAGAATGACAAATGTGTTTTATCCTCCCTTAGGATAATGGGTGGCTCTTCTAGCATTCCAGCAGACTCCCCACAGGGATGTCTTCTCAGAAAATGGAATGACATGCCTACCAATGGTCTAAAAAAAGAAGCTAATCTTTTCCTGCCACAACATGTGGCTGCAGTATGCCAAGAGTGGGCTCTGTATGGGACCCTGCATTCCAGTTAAACCTGCATAAGAGTGAAGGAGAGGAGAGACAGATCTGAGGCCCAGAGACCATGTGGTCATGTCTCCTTATAGAAGGGATTCTTAATAAGGGGTCTGTGGAACAAAAAAGCTTAATAACCCCTGCCTTAAAGGGAAGAGGAAATACACTCTATTTACTAAACATCCTTCCTGTAGAATAAGTAACTTTTTCATGTGCTATCAATTATGATTAAAAGGTTCCTGACTTTCCTAGCTCCCTGCCTATTTCCTTGTAACACTCCAATCCTTCCAGTGAAAAAGGCTTGCAGGGTTTTACCCTTGTGGGGGGTAACTAGTGGAATGCAGCCCAATTTGTGTCTCCTTAGGGCCAGGGCTTCTCTGGACCCCTTAGCTCCATACTTAGAAGCTGCCCGGGGATTTTCCTGGAGGAACTAAGCTGGAGGTTCCTGCACGAAGTTTCTGCCATGGACAGACACTGGGAACTTTGGGTCCAGGTGATTCTAAAGTCAAGTCTTTTCCTATGCTAAGTTAAGTGTGTAAAATTCTTCTGTTCTGATGTGTGCATGCTTTAAATTTGTTAGTCTGCTCATGCCTAGGAACTAGTAAAACAGATTTGGGGTTCACCTGTTACAAATTGGATAACAGTGACAGGTAACCTAAAAATGAGTCTTTAAATGTCAATACTATCTTGCAATTGAATTTGGTGTATAATTCACAAGTGGAATTAATTTAACTGCAGGAAAAGCAAGAAAATTTAGCAAAGTTGTTACTAATAAAATTGTTTTACTTACTTAGTTACTAAACAGAATTGCCAAAATTGTTTTTAAGTAGAAATTTATTAGAAACTGTAACTAAGAGTTAAGATCATTATATAAATGCCTTTATATTATAAAACAGCAGAAGGATAATATCTGAAATTGCTATAACTGGGTGGATTTAGCCTAGACTTCAGCTGTTGTAATGGCAATCATTGACTAATTTACCTTTGCTTATGGCGACTTCCGGGCTAGCTTGTGCTGGCTATAGTAATGGTAATTATGAACTAAACTTACCTTTGAATATGGTTGTTTTGTGACTACCTTAGCCTCACCCTTAGATTTCAGCTATTGAGATGGTAATTATAAACTGAGTTTGCCTTTGTTTATGGTTACTTCAGGTCTAGCCTCATTCCTTGCCTTTGCTTATAGTTATTTCTTGACAACTTGCCCCCTATGGCTCAGGGGAAAGTAAATTTGAGACACCCCTGCCTTCTGTCCTTCCACTGGTGCCAATGACCCTGCTTTCTCTTGTGGCTCCAGGTGTGGATTAAACTGCTGACTGGTGGAATTCTCGAACCTCGGGGTTGGATGTTCACTCTTCCAGGCCAGTGGCCAAGGACTGGGAGCAGGAGCCTCCCACCTAGAGTATTGATGTTCCTAAAAGCAGCAATTCATGAGAAAAAACAGGTTTCCCTGAGACTTCAATGACCTCAGTGAGTATATACTGGAATTTGTGTGTTTCATCTAAGGTCTGCCAAAGTCAAAATGGGAAATAAGCAAAGCTCTGAAGTAAAATAAAATGTTATAAATTGTATTTTAAAGCATTGGGGACAATTTGGTTATAAGCCAAAAGGAATGAAATTATAAGCCAAAAGGAATGAAATTCTTGTGCAAAACTGCTTGGTAACAGTATTAGGATAATTAGAAATAGCCTTCAAAGAAATCTTTTAAATGTTATTTTACAGTTAAACTTATTTTGTAAAAGAAAGTTTTACATAACTTTAGCGAGTCGTGTCCTTGTGTCTAACTACTTGTTTCTGCCTCTTTGCTCAGTGTATATCTTCATACATTAGGATGGCAATATCAAATTAACAAATGAAAAGTCGTAAAAGAGCTCGATTCAAATTGTTAAAAATTAAATATGTGCTTATAATGTGAATGATTAGTCCTGGAGTCCAAATTAGGCCAAGCAGGATGGAAAGGCCATATACAAATCTGAATATAGAAACTATTGGGAAAGGGAAAAATATTTCCCTAAAGTTCTTTGACCTACCCAACCCCCAGGGCCTTCTCTTTACAAGAGCTCTGAGGGAGGGGCTAGGTGTGGCAGATAAAAACTCTATCTTGTAGGCTGGGGAATTAATAATCATTTTGCCCTGTAATTCCCCAATGTAAACATTTTAACAGCCTTAAAATAAGGGTGGTTAATAATTCTATTACCAAATTTCAGTAAGTAAAGGAAAAATCCTTAAAAGCTTTGGAAAGATCTTTTCTAAATTATAATGAAAACAAATTAAACAATTGTAATATATTCCAGAACTAGCAATCAGTATGCTTTTAAGATTATTCACAGTTTTAGAATTTTATTAAAGAAAAGAGGTTTTAGCCTCCTTGAAAGGAAGGTGGAAAAATATTCCTTGCATAAACTATAATGGTTTCAATTTTACTTAGTTTGGGTGTAATCTTCCTAGGTTTATAGAACACCCATTAAATAAATTAACATTATATGTATTAAATCTTTTTTTTAAACATTTTAAGTAATATTGGAATATTTGTGCAGAAAACTAGTTTCAGGACAATATCGACTTTCAATCTGTTTAAAAATAGTAAATGATGACCAATTGTGCATGAGGAAATGGCAATAATTTTAAAAACAAATATTTAGTAATTATAAATGTCCTGAAAATAAAAGAAAAAATATTTTAATATATAAGCTTCTAGTCATACTAGGTACACTAAGATATGAAATGAAAACTTATTCTACCTTATTAAAAAAAAAATAGGACAGTCAGAATTGTCACACTTACTGTTTTAGGAGGATGACAGAGCTGACAGAGAAAACCACCACATTGACCAACTGCCATTGTTCACAAGGAACCCATCACAAAATAGTTTGATGTAACCATATCTGTTGTAACATCCAAGATTTAAAACAGGACATTTGGGGGAGCAGGTGTAGCTCAGTTGTTTGAGCACCTACTTCCCATGTACGAGGTCCTGGGTTCAATCCCGAGTACCTCCTAAAAATAAATTGTAAAACAGGGCATTTGTGAGGACCTGTTTCTCTGACTTTTCTTTTAGTCAATTGCTCTTTGCTCAAGGTACATAAACAGGCTAACTGTTTTGGCATGAACAAAGCTGTGGAAAATGGCATGGATAATTCTCAAAATGGCTATGCTACTAGTAAAGAAAGTAAAGAGCTGACTAGTTACAGAAATTTTGTGAATTTCCTATGATCCTTTCCTCCTACCCCACCCCACACCCACTACCAGATCCAGAATTAATTTGTACCTTACCTCTTAGATTAAATATGGGTTTTGATATTGTTTGGTGAACACAATTTTTTAAATATTTTATTTATTTTTTTAAAGATACTTAGATTACATAAATGTTACACAAAAAATATATGTATTTCCATATGCCCCACTCCCCAAACCTCCCACACCCTCCCACATAAACAACATCCTTCATTAGTGTGGCACATTCATTGCAATTGATAAACACATCCTGGGGCATTGCCACTGAGCATGGACTATAGTTCACATTTAGTTTACACTCTATCCCACACAATTCTGCAGGTTATGAGAAGATATATAATGGCCTATATCTGTCATTGCAATGTCATTCAGGACAATTCCCAAGTCCCTTAAAAGCCCCCATATTACACCTGTTTTTCCCTCTCCCTCCCCCCAGAGCCTCCAGTGGCCACTGCCTCCATATCAATGCTATAATTGCTTCCATTGTTAGAATCACAATAAGTCAATAGCAGAATACCAGTAAGTCTACTCTTGTCCATAGTTCATTCCCCAGTCCTGAAGATTCTGGGATGGTGATGTTCACACCACCTCTAATTGAGAGGGGGCTTCGATCCCATACTGCCAAAGGATAGGATTCTTGCTTGCATTTGTCGGCTCTCTCGTTTCCTTGGTATGGTGGTTGTCAATCCTCACCTTCTTGTTAGTTGTCCTGGGTGACTCCAATGAACTGGAAAGTAGGGGTTGTGACTCCACTGAGGCTCAGGGCCCAGATGGCACACGGGCAGCCCAAAGATTCAAGTCTCTTGGATGTATATCTACCAACTCCAGCACCAAGTATAGGTTTAAATGGAAGGGACAGATGAGCCTTGTGTAGGGAACACATAACTGAGTACAACTCTGTCACTCTCAGGAGCACAAACTCCAAAGTAGGGCCCACTGGCAAGGCAGTAAACTCTGGAGCTATCTGGCCTGACCATAGGACCTGGGTATCTCCAGATCCCTCAGGAGCCCCACTATTTGGGGTAGTATCCACTTTGGCAGTCTATGAGATACGGCTGAGATATGTATAAGCCTTACCTCTGGGATGACCTCCTGACTCACTTTGAAAACTCTTAGCTATATAAACTCATTTGTCTTTACATGTTCCCCCTTTTATTTGAGGTCTTTTTCCAGTTGCTAGTTGGTGCTTGGTAGCAATCCCTTGGTGCCAGGGAGGCTCATCCTTGTGAGTCATGTCCCATGCTGGGGGGAAGGTAATGCATTTATATGCTGAGTTTCGCTTAGAGAGAGGACACAGTTGAGCAACAAGGAGGCTGTCATGAGGCAACTCTTAGGCACCCCACAACATTAGGCTAAGTTTCAATTTCAAGAACAAAGGCTCAGAAGCATAGTCATCAATATCAAGGGCCCATCAATGGACCCTCCTCCTTCACCAGTCATTGCCCCTGCACTTGGGGGACTGTTGCTGCTCCATTAGAGAATGTGGCAGAGCTCTCCAGGATGGTAATTCTGTATTCTCTCAGTTATTATGTGAATCTCCACCCTCTGTGACAATGCTTTGTGAACATGTGAACACATTTATATACCTTATAGTATGCCCAGGTGAACTTCCCTTCATGTATTTCCCATCACTGACACCCCATGCCAATAATCCTCCCCTGCCCCAGTTGTAACCCTCTGTGATCCAAAGCTTCTTCAAAAATGAAGCCAATAAAATAGCCAATGCAATTAATAGGAAAATAAAATAATAATGATGGGTTTAAATATAAGAAATAAAATACATAAAATTTTTAAAAAACTAAAAATAAAATAAAATTTAAAAATTGGGATATTAAAAAAATAATGAAAAAATACTTGAAAAAATATTTTTGACATTCTACCTTTCATCACTGTAATATCTGTTGTCCTGCATGTACAGTGACATTTTTTTCCATGTATTCCCCGGTGCCTTACTTTTTTCATTTTGTTTTCAAAGAAGTTTTTGGTCACAGTAAAGTCATATACAGAACACAGAGGACTCCCATATACCCAACATCCTCCCCCTTTTCTGCATTCCCGTATTAATACCTTTTTATATGTGGATGGTACATTTGTTACAACTGATATACAAATAGTGAAACATAGCTACTAACCATGGTCAATGTTCTACATTATGGTTTACATTTTAGACTGTACACTTTTATAAATTTTGATGATATTTAACATGGCCTGTGTTCATTATTGCAAGATCATGTAGAACACTTCCATTTCCCACTAAATACTCCTGTTCCATTTATTCTATTCCTCCCTGCCCCTCCCATTGGGGCCCACGGCGAACACCTGGCTTCATTCCTTGGATCACAATGTTCATAGTTACTTGCAACAACACTGAGGTCTTGACATACTTGTTTGTCCTCCTTTATTAGGGACTGCCCATGCTCTCAAGAGACTCTCACCCCTCTGTTTGAGAACATATCAGTCCTCCCCTCAATGGGAGTCCAAAGCCTTCCTGCTCATTATGTGGGTCTCCATCCACTGACACAACACATTATAACAAAATGATCACTCTCACACTTCCTAGAAGCCTGCCCCAGGTGTGCCCTGTCCTGAATGCCCCTAATCAACACCCTAAACCTGTAACCCTTCCTTGTCATATTACTGTAAGATTATTCCCAACTTTGTACTTTCAACCACACACCCGCCAATCCCCAGTGTTCACCTGGTCCCTCCCTCAACCCACCCCCAGTACCATGGACCATCCAACACACCCTCCCCACTCTACACACCTGTCAAACCTGCACTGCCAAACCCAATAGTATCATGACACTCTTGTCATTGCCCTTCAATGCCCAACTACACGCTTCCACCTTATCATAGATTATGCCCATATGGGAGTTGGCTCACAACCTTCTCCCTTTCTATTTCCTGTAAACCTATCTTCCATACAATAGCTCTCTGAGTCTCCTTAATTTGCTCAATCCATATTAGTGAGGTCATGTAATATTTGTCCTTCAGTCCCTGGTTGCTTCATTCAATATAAAGTCCTCAAGATTCATCCAGGTTATCCCATGTGTTAGCACTGTATTCCTTCTTACAGCTGAGGAATATTCCATTGTATATATGTACCATATTTTGTTTATCCATTCATCTGTTGATGGGCATTTGGGTTGATTCCAACTTTTGGCAATAGTGAATAATGCCACTATGAACTTTGGTGTGTATATATCTGTTCGTGTTCCTGCTTTCAATTCTTCTGGGTATATACACAGCAGTGGAATTGCTGGATCACATGGCAGTTCTATAGTTAGTTTTTTGAGGAACCAACAAAATGTCCTCCACAATGGCTGGATCATTCTACATTCCCAACAGCAGTGAATGAGGGTTCCCATTCCTTCACATCCTTTCCAACACTTGTAGTCCTCTGTTTTTTTAAGTCGCCAGTCTAACGGGTGTAAGATAGTATCTCATTGTAGTTTTGATTTGCATTTCCCTAATAGCTAGTGATGTTGAGCATCTTTTCATGTGCTTTTAGCCATTTGAATTTCTTCCTTGGAGAAGTGTCTTTTCAAGTCACTTGCCCATTTTTAAAATGGGTGGTCTTTTCATTTTTGAAGTGTAGGATTTCTTTATATATGCTGAATATGCGGCTCCTATCACATATATGGTTGCCAAATATTTTCTCCTATTGGACAGGCTGCCTTGTTACTTTCTTGATAACCTCCGTTGAGGTGCAAATCTTTTTAATTTTGAGGAGATCCCATTTATCTACTTTTTCTTTTGCTGCTCATGCTTTGGGTGTGAAGTTCATGAAACCATTTCGTATTGCAAGGTCCTGTAGATGCTTCCCTACATTATCTTCCAAGGTCTTTATAGTCTTTGCTCTTATATTTAGATCTTTGATCCATCTTGAGTTGATTTTTGTATAAGGTGTGAGATGGTGTTCCTCTCTAGTTCTTTTGGGTATGGATATGCAGTTCTCCAACCACCATTTGTTGAAGAGGACATTCTCTCCCAGTTGAGTGGGCTTGGTGGCCTTGTTGAATATCAGATGACTGTATATGTGAGGATCTATATCAGAACTCTCAATTCAGTTCCATTGGTTGGTATGTCTATCCTTGTGCCAAAACCATGGAGTTTTTACCACTGTAGCTTTGTAGTATGTTTTAAAGTCAGGTAATGTGATTCCTCCAATTTCATTTTTCTTTTTCAATATGTCTTTCACGATTCAGGACCTCTTGTCCTTCCAAATAAATTTCATAGTTAGTTTTACCATTTCAGTAAAAAATGCTGTATTGATTTTTATTGGGATTGCATTAAATCTGTAGATTAGTTTGGGTAGGATAGACATCTTAATGATGTTTATTCTTCCTATCCATGAACAGGGAAAATTCTTCCATTTATTTATGTCTTCTTTGATTTCCTTTAACAGTGTTGTGCAATTTTCTGTGTATAATCATTTATATCTTTAGTTAAATTTATTCCTAGTTATTTGATTTTTTTTTTAGTTACTATTGTAAATGGTATTTTTTTCTTAATTTCCACATCAGATTGCTTATTATTGGTGTACAGAAATGCTACTGATTTTTGAGGGTAGACCTTATAACCTGCAACTTTATGAACTCATTTATAAGTTCTAGAAGTTTTGTTGTAGATTTCTCAGGGCTTTCTACATATAGGATCATGTCTCTGCAAATAGTGAAATTTTTACTTCTTCCTTTCCAATTTGGATGCCTTTTATATCTTTTTCTTGCTTCAGTGCTCAAGTAAGTTCTTCTAAGACAATGTTAAATAGGGGTGGTTATAGTGGGCATCCTTGTCTTGTCCCTGATTTTAGAGGGAAAGTTTTTAGGATTTCACCATTGTATATGATGTTAGCTGTGGGTTTTTCATATATACCCTTTATCATGTTCAGAAAGTTTCTTTCCTGTTCCTATCTTTTGCAGTGTTTTTTTTATCAGGAAAAGTGCTGTATTTTGTTGAATGCTTTTTCTGCATCTATAGAGATGATCATATGATTTTTTTCTTTCGATCTGTTTATGTGTTGTATTACATTGATTGATTTTCTTATGTTAAACCATCCTTGCATACCCGGGATGAAACCCACTTGGTCATGATGTGTAATTCATTTGATGTGTTGTTGAATACAATTAGCAATTATTTTGTTGAGGATTTTAGCATCTAGGTTCATTAAAGAGATTGGTCTGTAATTTTCCTTTCTTGTGGCATCTTTGTTTGGCTTTGGTGCTAGAGTAATGTTCACATTATAGAATGAGTTAGGCAATGTTCCTTATACTTCTACTTTTTGGAAGAGCATAAGCAGGATTGGTGTTAGTTCTTTCCAGAATGTTTGGTAGAATTCACCTGTGAAGCCATCTGGTCCTGGGCTCTGCTGAGTTGGGAGGTTTTTGATGACTGATTCTCTTTACTTGTGATTAGTCTGTTGAGTTCATCAATTTCTTCTTTTGTCAATGTAGGCTACTTGTGTGTTTCTAGGAATTTGTCCATTTCCTCTAAATTATCCTTCTTGTTGGCATATAATTTTTCAAAGTATCCTCTTATTATACTTTTTATTTCTGTGGGGTCACTGGTGATATCCCCTTCCTCATTTCTTGTTTTGTGTATTTGCATCTTCTCTCTTTTTTACTTTGTTAGTCTAACTAAGGCTTTGTCAATTTTATTCATCTTCTCAAAGAACGAGCTTTTGGTTTATTTATTTTTTTCTAGAGCTTTCTTATTTTCTATTTCATTTAGTTCTGCTCTAATCTTTGTTATTTCCTTCTTTCTACTTCTTTTGGGGTTAGTTTATTGTTCTTTTTCTAATTCCTCCAGGGGTGCAGTTAAGACTTCAATTTTAGCTTTTCTTCTTTTTTAATATGTGCATTTATGACTATGAATTTCCCTCTCAGTACAGCTTCTGCTGCATCCCATAGGTTTTGATATGTTGTGTTGTCATTTTCATTCATTTCAAGGTAGTTACTGATTGCTTTTGAGATTTCCTCCTTGACCCACTGTTTGTCTAAGACTGTGCTGTTTAACTTCCATATCTTTGTGCCTAATCTGGTTCTCTGGCCCTTACTGATTTCCAGCTTCATTCCATTGTGGTCAGAGAAATTTATTTGTATAATTTCAATCTTTCTGAATTCATTGAGAATTTTTCTGTGGCCTACCATGTGGTCTATCTTGGAGAATGATCCATGTGCACTTGAGAAAAATGTATATCCCACTGTATTTGGGTATAGTGTTCTGTATATGTCTATTAGGTCCAGATTCTCTATTGTATTATTCAAAGTATTTGTTTCTTTATTGATTCTTTGTTGAGATGTTCTGTCTAATGGTGATAATTGTGTATTAAAGTCCCCCACTATAATTGTAGAGGCACCTATTTCTTCACTTAGTTTTTCCAGTGTTTGCCTCATGTGTTTTGAGGCACCCTTGTTAGGTGCATAAATGTTTATGATTGTTCTTTCTTCCTGAAAGATTACTCCTTTTATTAATATATAGTTTTAGTCTTTGTCTCATAATAGTTTTGCATTTAAAGTCTGTTTTGTCCAATATTAGTATATCTACTCCCTCCCTTTTTTGGTTATTGTTTGCTTGTAAGATTGTTTTCCAGCCATTCATTTTCAGCCTCCTTGAATCCCTGGATCTAAGGTGGGTTTCTTGTAGACAGCATATAGATGGGTCATATTTCCTTATCCATTCTGTCAATCAGTGTATCTTGACTGGTGAGTTTAATCCATTAACATTCAGTGTTATTGCTCTCAAGGAATTACTTACACTAGCCATATTTTCTTTGGGTTTATATATGTCATACATTGTTTTTATTTCTCTTTTTATCTTTTTAATTGTTCTTACACTCTCCTCCAACTCTCTCTCTCCTGTTTTTTCCTTTCAACCTGCAGAACTCCCTTTAGTATTTCTTGAAGGCAGGTTTCTTTTTGGCATACTCTCTTAATTTCTGTTTATCTGTGAATATTTTGTACTCTCCATCATTTTTGAATGCTAGCTTTGCTGGATAGAGAATTCTTGGTTGGAAGTTTTTTCTTTTAGTACCTTAACTATGTCACATCACTGCTTTCTTGCCTCCATGGTTTCAGATGAGAGATCAGCATTTGATCCTATTGAGCTTCCCTTGTGTGTGATGGTTCTCTTTTCTCTTGCTGCTTTCAGTATTTTCTCTTTGTCTTGAGCATTGGACAGTTTGACAAGTATATGTCTTGGAGTAGGCCTGTTGGAATTTATACCGTTTGGGGTGCACGGTGCTTCCTGGACATATATATCCATCTCCCTCAATAGGGTTGGGAAGTTTTCAGCCATTATTTCCTCCCACACTCCTTTTCTCCACTTTACCTCCTCTTCTCCCTCTGGGATGCCTATAATGTGTGTGTTTGTGCATTTTGTGTTGCCGTTCAAATCCCTAAGTCCCAGCTGGATTTTTTCTATCTTTTTATCTATCTTTCCACAACCTGTTTGATTGCAGATGTACTGTCTTCCACATCGCTAATTCTTTCCTCTGCCTGTTCAAATCTGCTGTTATGTGCTTCCAGTGTATTTTTGATTTCTTGGATTGTGCCATTGATCATCATATCCATTATCTTTTTTTTTTTTTTAAGATTTACTTACTTATTTATTTATTTTTATCCATTTTTAACTCCCCCCCCCATTTTTGCTGTTTTTTGTGTCCATTCACTGGGGAATTCTCTGTGTCTGTTTCCTGCCCTCTCTTCTCATCCTTCTCCTCCTGTCTTCATTGGGATTCGATCCTGGGAACCTCCGATGTGGGAGAGAGGTATCCTACTGCCTGTGCCACATTAATTCCTGGTTTTTGAGTGCTTCTCAGCTTGGTTCTCCCTTGTATCACTGTCCCGTTATGTCATTGGCTTGCTGCGTGGCTCAGTGGGGCCTGAAGGTGCACCTGCTCACGGGGCCTGGCAGCACACCTGCTTGCAGGGCCTGATGGTGCACCTGCACACGGGGCCTAATCCGTGCTCGGGGCCTGGGGGGCTCAACCGCTCGCGGGGCCTGATGGCGCACCCATGCATGGAGACTGGCGGCCTGTGCGCCTTCTATATTTCTCTTTACTTTTACCAGGAGGTCCTGGGGATCAAACTCAGATCCCTCCATATGGGAGATGGATGCCCAACCATTTGAGCCACATCTGCCCCCCTCCATTATCTTTTTATGATGTTTACAGTTTCTTCAGTATGTTCTCCCAGTGTCTTCTTAATATCCTTAATCTCTTCCTTCACTTCATTAAGTTGGTCCATAATATTTGTTGGACAGTTTTCATTAGTTGTTCAATGTTCTGCATCTCTTCCTGGTTTTTAGTTTGTTCATTGGACTGAGCTATGTCTTTGTGTTTCTTAGTATGGTTTGCAATTTTTTGTTGCTGTCTGGTCATCTTTTTTCTTGATGGGTTTATTCACTTGATTAGCATCTCTATCTACTCTAGGGCTTTATTTAGTTGTTGTTTTTGTGTGTGTGTTAAGTTTTCAGTTCCAGACTTTGTCCCTCTTATTCTATTTCCTTGCTGTTGTCTATGTTCCCCTCAAGGTGAAAGATTAGGGCCAGAGAAAGCCAAAGAAGTGAGAAAAGAAAAAGGATAATAGTAATAATAATAGTAAAAGTTAGAAGAGTAACCATATAAGACCTTGGAAAATGAATATTTAACTCATGTAAGCAGTGTATAGTAATAGGAATAAAAAAGTGAAGTACCAAAAATGAAATGGGAAACAAAATAGAGAAAAATATATAGAATGAATTAAAAGGCCAGAATAATTAGGAGAAAGGGAAAGAGAAAAGACAAAAAGGAAAAAAGTTAATAAAAGAAAGAAAACAGGATAGACAAGATAGAAATAAAAGCCACAAAAACTGAGGACTAAACAAAGAGAGGTGGAATGTAAGAACAACAGAAAGCAGAAGGTAGAAAAATGAAGGAAGGAAAAGAGATAGCATTGGTAGACAAAAGTGGTACACACAGAAAAGAGGAAACACAGCAAACAAGAAACAAGCCAGCAGCACCTAATTAAAAAGAAAGGGCTGGGAGAGAAAGAGGAAAGAAAAAAACAAACAAATAAACAAACACACAAGCAAGCAGTCAAACACAAACTAAGAAAAAACAGCCTTCCCTCTTAGGCCCCTGATGAGCTTCTTAGGCTGCCGGTGTCCATCATTTAATTACCCTGCAGCCTGCCCTCTGCAGGTTTTATTGAAGTGGGCTTTAGCAAGTAAAGTAAGTTAAATTTTTTTAAGTAAGCTTTTTTTTAAATAAAAATAAGAGACCCAAGAGAAGCTAGTCGAAAAATAATGTCTATGTTCTCCCTGTCCTAAAGTATCAGCTGACTGTTTGATATCCCAGTGGATCACTACTCTAAGAGGAGCCAGGAATTATACTAGGGACCTTGTATATTCAAGGCAGAAACTCCTCCACTGAGCTAAACTTTCTTGTTAGGTCAGTTAGCTCTTCAGAAAGCTATCCAGTCACTTTCCCTTGGGCAGGTTTAATTCTGCAGTTGGTAAAGTCCTGCTGATTAGGAGCCTGACTGTCCTTGCCCCTTTCTAAACTTATTGCTTTCTCTCCCAGGGTGGCAGGATACAATAGCCTGTGTGAGTGGATCTCCCCTCACCTCTCCTGGTCAGGTTTAATTACCTTCTGAAATTGAAATGGGACCCTGGTGACCGAACTCACCACAGAAAAATGACTCTCAACCCTCTTCCAGACCACTCCCTCCTCCCAGGGGACTCTAAATAGGCTCTTGGAAGCTTATTAAACACTTCCTACTGCCCACCTCCCTTGGGGGAGTTGACTTTTTGATAGTTTTCAGCACAGGACTAGTCAATTGCCTAATTACACTCTCTCCCAGGCCAAGTTTCACTATCCCAGGGCGGTTAGGTAAATCAGGCTGCCTCCGCAGATTTGCCTCTCCCCTCTTCCTGGTGCCACCTTGAGCTGGCTGGTATGCTTCCCAAAGCTCAAAGGGAGTCCAGGCAACCAAATCCACAGAAAGGAAACCCCTCTCCACCCTTTGCCAGAACCCTCCCACTCTTGGAGAATGCTCCCTCCCACTGGGTCGCTGGCGGGAGTTGGGGCTCACAGAGCTTTTTTGCCTTGACATTGGGGCTTAGCCATCCACCATTTCCAGCCATAGGGGTAAGAAACTCAGGGTATTACCTTGAGCAATTTATCTCTTTGTCCAGCTCCCTCCAGTTGATGCCCTGAACCCTTCTGCCCTTTGGGTTCCCAAAACAGGTCACTTGAGCAGGATCTTGCCCCAACTCAGACATTTTCTGCGAGAGAGATGGTGAGTGCCCACTTAAACTGATGCCATCTTGCCACCTCTTCTGTATTAAATCTTTAAGATGGTGAAAATTGTAAGTTCATGTTTAATGAAATTAAGCTAAAGAAGGAAATGTAGATGTATCTTCTCTTAAATGGATAAAGTAAACTTCATTGGTTAGTAATTGTAATTTAATAATCTTTTTAAAACTTAAGGTAACTAGTCTATGTGGTTATGGTTAATTATAAGGAGTTTGTAAAAGCATCTTCTAAACTGAAGCATTTAAATGGCTAATTCCAGGAAGCCATTATTTATTAGAAAACTAAATTGATATTAATAACAAAAGTAACTTCATAACAGGGAAACCCGTAAGAGGCCACCTCAATCTGCATATTAGTGGTGGTAAGTAAGGAAAGATCATCTTGATTCCATTGGGAATCTTAGATTTTCATAAAATAATTGAGAAAGTAGTTTTTCCTCTACTGCTAAACTAAAATACCTGTTAATTAATGTAATCATGGTAAAAGTAAAAAGCAAAGCACTAAAAAATTAAGTTCATTTGATATGTTACACATTGCATTGGAAGTATTTAGGAAGTGTATGAAAATTAAAAGAGATAGACTTTAGTATTGTCAAACTCTTTTGTACATTCAAGCCAGGCCTTCAATATACTGCATTTTACCTCTCCATTTGAGTTATTGGCTAGGTTGGTCACTGACCCCTAAAACAATAAAAATATCTACGACATCTCTGGTTATGCTTCTGAAGTAGATGGAGAGTACATTGCAGGTTCAGGCTCCTGTAGCAGCTGGCAATTGCAGAATTCAAGGAAGACTGCTGTTTCCCATCTCCTTTGGGAGGATGTAGCCTGTGAAGGCACCTGGTACAGTATGTCATGGCTGGACTCCTTTTTGGGCCTGCTCACCACCATCCTTATTATCCTTTTTAGTGGGACCATGTATCTCAAAATTCTAATTAAGTTTATTTCTTACAGAATCAATACCTTATTAGTCATGCAGAGATTTCATCAAGTTCCACCCGGGGTCCTGTACCCATCTTCCCTCAACCTCAATGGAATAATCAGAGAGGTTTATGCCCTCTCAGGCAGTGACTACTGCCCTAACCATCAGGAAGTAACTACAAAAGAATTACCATCAGCCCTCAGCACACCTTTAAGAATAAGGGCGTGAACTCTTTGAAGAGGGAGTTGAGGCAAGTAAATATAGTGAAAGGGGGAATGCAGCTAGCTCAGAAGACAGTATGCTTGACAGGCAACATGGCCGACAGACTACATGGCCATAAGACCCTGCTGAGACCTTGACCTTGACCTAGAAGTCCCAGTTGGGACTCTTTCCGGGGCTGAGGCAAGGCCCTGGATATTCCAAACAGGCCTCACCATTAGCCCCCGCTGTTGTTGGGGTAACTAATAACAGCTGGGGTCCCACCCCTTAGCATTAGCAAAGGGAGGAATAGTTAATAATTTAAAAGGTAACCATACAAGGCAGAGCTCGATCTCTCTGCCAAAGGAGCCCACACCAAATCTTGGTGTATATTTCCATCCTTATCTCCCATTTCTCAGCAAGCTCTGTTCTTTTCCCCCATTTCCTGATAAATTCTTTTTACTAGCCTAACTAACTAAAAAAGAAGAAGGAGGAGAAGGAGAGGGAGAAGAGGAAGAAGAAAGAAACAGAGAACTTAAATAATATGATAAATGAACTAGACCTAACAGACATCTATATTGCACTCCAAAACAGCAAGATATAATTTCTTTTCAAGTGCTCATGAATGCTTCTCCAACACAGACCATATGTTGAGTCTCAAGACAAGTCTCAATAAATTTAAAAAGATTGAAATTAGACAAAACACTTTTTCTAATCATAACAGAATGAAGCTGGAAATCAATAATGGATGGAAAAAGGGAAAATTCATAAATATATGGAGAGTCAACAACATTTTCTTAAGTAATCATTGGGTCAAAAAAGAAATTGCAAGAGAATTCAGCAAATATCTTGAGATGAATGAAAAAGAGAATACATCATTACAAAACCTATGGGGCATAGCAAAGGCAGTGATCAGATGGAAATTTATAGCCCTCAATGCTTACATTAAAAAAGAAGAAAGAGCTAAAATTGAAGATCTAACTGCATACCTGGAGGAACTAGTATAAGAACAGCAAACTATTCTCAAAGCAAGCTGAAGGAAAGAAATAGCAAATGTTAGAGCAGAAATAAATGAAATTGAGAACAAAAAACAATAGAGAGAATCAACAAAGCCAAAAGTTGATTTTTTGAGATGATCAACACAATCAACAAACCCTTAGCTAGACTGACAAAGAAAAAAAGAGTAGAGACACAAATAAATAAAATCAGAAATGAAAGGGTAGACATTACCACTGACACCACAGAAATAAGAGATATCATAAGAAGATACTCTGAACAACTGTATGCCAAAAAACTAGACAATGTAGAGGAGATGGACAAATTCCTAGAAGCACACAAACCACCTACACTGACCCTGGAAGAAATAAAAGACTTTAACAAACCAATCACAAGTGAATAGATTGAAACAGTCATCAAAAACCTCCCAAAGATGAAAAGCCTGGGATCAGATGGTTTCACAGGTGAATATTAGCAATCATTCAAAGATGACCTAATACCAATCTTGCTCAAGCTCTTCCAAAAAATTGAACAGGAAAGAATGCTACCAAACTCATTCTATGAAGCCAACATCACCCTAATACCAAAATCAGGTAAAGATACTCTAAAAACAGAAAATCCCAGACTAATATCTCTAATGAATATTAATGCAAAAATCCTCAACAAAATACTTGCAAACAGAATCCAAAAGAACATTAAAAGAATAATACACCATAATCAAGTGGGTTTATTCCAGGTATGCAAGGGGTGGTTCAACACAAGAAAATCAATTTGTGTAATAAACCACATTGATAAATTGAGAAGAAAATCACATGATCCTCTCAATTAATGCAGAAAAGGTATTTGACAAAATACAGCACCCTTTCTTGATAAAAACACACCAAAAGATAGAAATAGAAAGAAGCTATCTCAATATGGTAAAGTGCATATATGAAAAACTATAGCTAACATTGCACTCAATGGTGAAAGACTGGAAGCTTTTCCGCTGAGATTAGGAACAAGACAAGGATGCCCACTGTCACCATTGTTATTCAATATTGTGCTAGAGATTCTAGCTAGAGCAATTAGGCTAGATAAAGAAATTAAGGGCACCGAAATAGGAAAGGAAGAAGTAAAACTTTCACTTTTCACTGATAATGTGGTCCTATATCTAGAATCTCCTGAAAAAATCCACAACAAAGCTATTAGAACTAAGAGATGAGTTCAGCAAAGTGGCACAAAAAATCAATACCCACAAATCAACAGCATTTCTATACAGTACTGATATGCAATGAGGAAGAAATCAGAAAAAAATTCTATTTATAATAACAACTAAAACAATCAAATATTTAGGAATAAACTTAACCAAGAACATTAAGGACCCGTATTCAGAAAATGAGAAAACATTGCTTAAAGCAACTGAAGAAGACTTAAAATAAATGGAAGGACATTCTGTGTTTATGGACTGGAAGACTAAATATTGTTAAAATGTCAGTTCTACCCAAAATGATTTACAGATTCAATGCAACCTCAATAAAAAATCCCAACAAACTTCTTTGCAGAAGTGGAAAAACCAATTGTCAAATTTATTTGGAAGGGTAAGTGGCCTGAATAGCTAAAATTATCTTAAGAAAGAAGAACAAAGTTAGAGGACTCTTACTTCCCAACTTTAAATCATATTACTTAGCTACAGTGGTAAAAACAGCATGGTACTGGCATAAAGACATACACATTGACCAATGGAACCAAACCAAGAACTCAGAAATAGACCCTCACATCCACAGTCAAGTGATTTTTGACAACATGGTCAAGCCCTCCCACCTGGGCCAGAGCAGTCTATTCAACAAATCGTGTTGGGAGAAGTGGATATCCATATCCAAAAGAAAGAAAGAAGACCCCTATCCCACACCTTTTACAAAAATTAACTCAAAATTTATCAAGGACCTAAATATAAAAGTGACAATCATAAAACTCCTAGAAGAAGATGTAGGAAAACATCTTCAAGATCTTGTGGTAGGCAGTCATTTCTTAAACCTTATACTCAAAGCATGAATAACAAAAGAAAAAATAAATAAATGGGACCTCCTTAAAATTCAACACTTTTGTACCTGAAAGGACTTTGTCAAAATGGTAAAAAGGCAGCCGACTCAATGGGAGAAAATATTTGGCAATTTCATATCTGATAAGGGTTTAATAACCATGATATACAAAGAGATCATACAACTCAACAATAAAAAGACAAACTACCCAATTAAAAAATAGGCAAAAGACCTGAAAAGACTATTGTCTAAAGAAATATAAATGGTGAAGCAGCACATAAAAAAAAATGTTCAACATCACTAGTGATTAGGGAAATGCAAATCAAAACTACAATGAGGTATTATTTCACACCTGTTAGACTGGCTGCTATTAAAAAGTCAGAAAACTGTAAATGTTGGAAAGGATGTGGAGAGATAGAAATGCTTATTCACTGTTGGTGGGAATGTAGAATGGTTCAGTCACTCTGGAGGACTGTTTGGCAGTTCCTAAGGAAGGTATTGCCTGGTCCCATCACAAGTCTATATCCAACTTTTGGAACTGAATATAAACTTGCCATGAAACCTGGCAATACCATTGGTATACCCAGAAGAACTGAGAGCAGAGACAGGAACAGACATCTGCACACCAATGTTGACAGCAGTATTATTCACGATTGCCAAAAGATGGAAACAATTCAGGTGTCTATCAACTGAAGAATGGATAAACAAATTGCGATGTAAACACACTATGGAATATTATGCAGCAGTAAAAAGAAATGAAGTCATGAAGCATATGACAACAAGGATTAATGTAGAGGACATTATGTTGAGTGAAGCAAGCTAGAAACAAAAGGACAAATACTGGATGATTGCGCTATTATGAACTACATATGTTGTGTAAACTCATGGAGATAATAATTATAATATAGGTCATCAGAGAATAACAGTAGTGTAGAGAATGGAAAGCTGAGGGTTAGTTTGTGCAGTATTGGTGTATTAGTCAGTCAAAGGGGTGCTAATGTGAAATAACAAAAATGGGTTGGTCTTTACAAAGGGTATTTATTTGGGGTAGAAGTCCACAGATACCAGGCCATAAAGTGTTATGTTTCTTCTCTCACCACAGTCCATTACCAGGTGTTAGAGCAAGACAGCTGCCAGCGTTTGCCAGGGTTCAGGCTTCTGGGGTTCCTCTCGTCCCGGGGCTGCATTTCTCTCCGGGCTTAGCTCCTGTTTCCTCTACAAGGTCAGCTGTAGACGATCAGGTGAACGGCTTGCTTCTCTTCTCCTGGGGCCTTCTTTCCAACATCAAAACTGCTTCTCAAAAGGCTGCTTCAACTCTGTTCTTGCCATGCCTTTTATATTTGATTCCCCACCCACCAAGAGGTGGGGCTTAATGCCCTACTGACGTGGCCCAGTCAACGCCCCAATCATAACTCAATCATGCCCAGATTAACAGATCAGTTTACAAGCATGATCCAATTATATTTTTGGAATTCATAATTACATTAAATTGGCCAACGGCCACACTCCACCCTCTGAATTCCAAAAATACATTACAATATTCAAAAAACCTTAAATCAGTAACAAGTCAACTACAAAATCATATCATAATCATTTTAAAGAAATACAGTTCATCTTGAAGCAAAGTCCCGTCTGCTATAGACCTCTGAAACTTACAAAACCATTTAACTGCTTCCAATACACAAATGGAAAGACAAAGGATAAACATTTTCATCATCGTAAGGAGAAATTGGGATGTTAAACATGAGTCATGGATCCTCTACAGTTCAGTAAACCTGCAGGGCATCCTCCATTCAATTTCAAAGTCTGAGAGTCATTCTTAAGATGATGGTTTCTTCTCCTTGGGGCCACATGGGAACCCACCCTTTCCACAGGCTTGCCCAATGGCCATTTTCTTGGTTCCAACCTCATCAAGCATCTGGGTGTCGACCAAGCTCCAGACCTCACCACCCAAGAGTGTTGGGGTGATTGCCACACCTTACCCAATCTTTGGGTTAGAGTCTTAGCCCCCTAGTACAGTGAGGTGAAGACAACATCCCCCCTAACCTTTGGCATACAGGTTCAACCCTCTCAGAGCAATGGGTTGACCACCTGGCCTTCTCTAATCCGTGGGGGACAAGTACACCCCTCTCAGACCTATGGGGTGTTGACCTTAACCACCCTAATCTTTGAGGAATGTGCTCCACCCTCCCTGCACCCTGGGGTGGCAAAACTCTCCCAGAACATCGGGTGGGGACATCCACCCTCTTCAACTGCTGGGGAAAACTCACCCTCTCTGTACATATGGGTGGGGCTCCTCTCTTGGCCCAAGGAGATGTCTTAGTCCCAGATCTCTGCTTCCACGGTTTTCTTCTTAAAGCTGTTTCTCCTTCAATCTCTCCTTTCCATGTCCTCTTTTGTCCAAGCTGATAGTGGTTTTGTTCATACAGCTCTCTCAAAAACTTTGTTGGTTTAGCATGCAGGAAGCAGGGGTCCAAGCCATCAGACAGTAAGACTTTCCACAAGTCTTTCTGAGATAACTGCATCTTCAATTCTGATTTACAAGTTCCAAGTTTAGTAAAGTCTTCAAATAGAGCATTTTCATCTGGGAATTTGATTTCCAGAGCCTTGGAATTTCTGGAATCAGTTTCTGTTTTCTTTGTGCCTAAAAGTTCAGTCCTTAGTGTATTTCGCTCATCTAGTATTTTGCTATAAGCTGCAAGGAGAAGCCAAGTTATATTCTCCAAGTTGACCTTGGAAAGTCTTCAGCTAAATGCTCAGGTTCACCATTTTCAAATTCTTTCTTCCATATAACACCAGGAGTTAATCTTGCTAAGTTCTCTGCAACTTTAAAACATGGATCACCTTTCCTTCAGTTTCCAATAATACTTTCATCATTTACTTCTAAGGCATCATAGAAAGTCTCTTTAGTGTCTATATTGCTATCAACAGTTTCTTCAAAGTGATCTAGGCCTTTTCCATCAAGCATTTCACAATTCCTCCAAAAAATATCCCGTACCCATTTATAAAACCGTTCCAACATTTTGGTAATTACAAAAGCATTTCCTCACTCCTCGGTACCAAATTCTGTATTAGTCAGCCAAAGGGGTGCTAATGTGAAATAACAAAAATGGGTTGGTCTTTACAAAGGGTATTTATTTGGGGTAGAAGTCCACAGATACCAGGCCATAAAGTGTTATGTTTCTTCTCTCACCACAGTCCATTGCCACGTGTTAGAGCAAGACAGCTGCCAGCGTTTGCCAGGGTTCAGGCTTCTTGTGTTCCTCTCTTC
>JAQZBX010001551.1:0-81580 GCA_029593785.1 Cabassous unicinctus
GCCAGATACAATGTAAAATAAATTTAGCAAAATACATGATTTTTCAAAAATGCTTACTAGAATTACAAAATTATTTTCATGATCAGGGTTGAACAGTCCATATGCAGTAAAATCCAAAGTTTTTAGGAGGAAAAAGGAAATATAAAGGGGGAAACAATCATAATTTATTCAATTGAAATAGCTGGTATGGTCCTGTGATTATTTAAACTGAGCCCTCTAAATTAAAATAAAGTATTATCCAAAGATTGACCCAGTGTGATTTCTTTTCTCTATTTATAGCAAAAGAAAGTAACCAAATGACAATTTTTTAAAAAGATTTGAATAGAAAGATAAAGAAGAAATCCAGCTACCAGGGTGCTGTATTAGAATGCTCAGTGGAAGACTGTCTCTGTGCTATGACATACTGAGATAACTATGTTAATATAAATTTAAAATTTTTGTTGCTGTTTGGTACAGGATTTCAGGTTTTGTGATTTATGCTTAAAATTTCTTATTTTCCATTTTCACTTCATGCATGTAGTTCTTACACTCCCATGAACATGCTGATTGAATATTGTTTTTATTTCTTTTTAAATAAAGAAATTCTATGTGTGGTATATATGCACACACATACACATGGCATTTTAGGTGGTTAACATTCCTCTCAATATCATTTTATACCTTTCTGTCTATATTCCTAAGTATGCAGTCAGAAAATATGGCTTTCTTAATATATGATAAACTTTATTTTTAAAGAGGTTTTAGATTACAGAAAAGTTACAGTGAAAGACTGAGGGATTCCCATGTACTGCCCTCCCACCCCAACATCATCCCTATTTTTTTAAATGTATGAGTAAAATTTATTTATGATGTATCTTTTAGAGACATTCATTTAAAAATGCACATAAAAAATGAATCACTTGTGGTAAGGAATAATCTAAAAAAAAAGAAATCCATCATTGTGACATTTATCAGAATGATGATAAATGTCACAAATCTAACAAATACAGAAAACAGCAACTAACATTGTTTTGACTTCTTTAAAGTCAAAAGCTTAAGCACAAATCAGAATGAAGAGAAATTTATAAATGGACAAATTTGCATGCCTTTTTGGTTGAACTTTCAAAGATTGCGTATATAAAAAAACCACAACTTAGAATAAAAATGAATATTAAAAATATTTAAGCTTTGTGATAAACTTTCTCTACAGAAGCAATGAAAACAGAGTGAATTATAACAGAAGTATATTCTTTTTTTGAAAGACATTGTTAATTTTATTTAATTTTATTTTTATTAATAAATATTTTTTTATTTTTTTAAAAGATACTTAGATTACATAAATGTTACACAAAAATTATAGGGATTCCCATATGCCCCACCTCCCACACCTCCCACAACCGCCCACATAAAAATCCTTCATTAGTGTGGCACATCATCTGCAATGGATAAACACATCTTGGGGCTTTGCCATTAAGCATGGACCATAGTTCACATTGTAGTACAAACTCCCTCCCACACACTTCTGCATGTTACATGATGATATAAAACGGCCTATATCTCTCATTGCAATGTCAATCAGGACAATTCCCAAGTCCCGAAAAAGCCACTATATTACAACTGCTTTTCCTTCTCCCTGCCCCCAGAGCATCCAGTGGCCCCTGGCTCCACATTAATGTTGTAATTTCTTCCATTGCTTGAATCACAATATGTCTATAACAGAATACCAGTAAGGCCACAACTCTTCCTCCAATCCTGAGGAGTCTGGGATGGTGATGCCCAAACCACCTCCAACTGAGAGGGGCTTATATCTCATGGATAAGATGGATGGGATTATCCTGCATGCAGCTGCAGACTCTCTTCATTCCCTGCGATGGCCGTTGCCCATTATCATCTCACCACCAGGTGTTCTGGGTGAGTCTACTGAGCTGTAGAGTAGGAATTGCAGCTCCCCTGAGATTCTGGGCCCAGCTGTCACATGGACAGCCCAAAAACTCGAGTCTCTGGATGTACACCTACAAACTCCAGCACCACAAATAGGTTTGAATAGAAAAGAAAGATTAACCATGTGCAGGGAACACATAGTTGAGTCCAACTCTGTCACTCTCATGAGCACAAACTCCAAAGTTGGGCCACAGACAAGGCACCAAATTCTGGAGGTATCTGCCCTGACATAGGACCTGGGTGTTTCCAGAGCCCTCAGGAGACCCTCTATTTGTGGTGATATCCACTTTAGTAGTCTATGAGGTCCTACTGAGATGTGCATAACGTTATCTCTGGGATGACCTCCCCACTCACTTTGAATTCCCTTAGCCTTATGAACTTATTTGTCTTTACCTTTTCCCCCTTTACTTGAGGTCTTTTTCCAGTCATATTGCCAGTTGACACTTGGTAGTAATCCCTCGTTGTCAAGGAGGCTCAACCCCAGGAGTCATGTCCCATGCTGGGAGGAAGATAATGCATTCATTTGCTGATTTTGGCTTAGAAAGGGGCCACATATAAACAACCAGGATGCTTTCAGGAGGCAACCCTTAGGCACCCCATAAAAATAGGCTAAGTTTCCATTTCAAGAGCAAGGACTCGAAAAGCTAGTCATCAATATCAAGCGCCTATCAGTGGATCATCCTCCTTTGCCAGACTTTGACCCTGCAATTGGGGGAATGTTGCTGCTTCCTTGGAGAATGTGGCAGAGCTCTCCAGGATGGGAATTCAGTATTCTCTCATTTATTGAGTGACATTCCACCCATTGTGACAATGCCCAATGAACATTTGAACAATTTTATATACCTCTTATGTATATTAGGTGAACTTCTTCCCACACACCCCCAATGCCTGACACCCCCACCAACGATCCTCTCCCACCCTAGTTATAGCCCTTCTGTGATCCAAAACTTCTTTAAAGATGAAGCCAAGACAATAGTCAATTTCATATTATTATGAAATAATAATGATAAGTTTAAATGTAAGAGATAAAATACATGCAAACTTAAAAAAAACTAAAACTAAAATAAAATTAAAAGATTGGGGTATTTAAAAAATGAAAAATATAAAAAATTGAAAGAATTAAAAATTTTTTTTTAACATTTGCCTTTTATTACTGCAATATCTGGTCTCCAGTCTGTGTCATGGTTCCTTTCCCCTCCCATTCCCCAGTGTCTCACTATTTTTCATTTTGTTTTCAAAGAAGTTTTAGGTCACAGCAAAGTCACACACGGAATACAAGAGACTCTCATAAACCCAAACTACTCCCCGTTTCCTCATCCCATATTAAAACTTTTTTGTATGTGGATGGTAGCATTGCTATAACTGGTAAACAAATAGTGAAACATACCTACTAAATATTGTCATTGGTTTACAGTATGGTTAACATTTTAGACCATACATTTTAATAATTTTTTATGATATTTACCATGTCCTGTGTCAATCACTGTAGGTAATGAAGAACATTTCCACCGACCACTAAACACTCCCTGTTTCATCTGTAATGTTCCTCCTTCTCCAACCCCCTGGGGCCCCCAACAACCCCCTGGATTGGCTCATTGGATGACAAGATTCGTAGTTACATGCAACAAGAGGACTTGACACACTGGTTTGGCCTCCCCTATTAGTATCCGTCCTTGCTCTTGAGAGAAACTTACCTATTTCTGAACGAATCAGTCCTCCCAAAGATGGGAGTCCAACGCCTTCCCACTCATTATGTGAGTCTCCAACCACTGATACAACACATTATGACAGGATTAGCACTCACACACTTCCAAGAAGCCTGCTCCAGGTGCTCCCTGTCCCAAATGCCCCCCAACCAACACCCTAAACCAGTGACCTTTCCTTGTCATATTGCCATAAGAGCATTCCCACCTCTGTACTTTCAACCTCATACCCACAAAACCCAAGTGTTCACCTGGTCCCTCTCCCATCTCTCCCTCCAGTATCTTCGGTATTCTAATCCACCCTTCCCAATCTACCACCTGTCAACCCTGCACCACAAAGCCCAATAATATCAGTACCCACCTGGCCTATCCCTTCAATGTGCAACTAAACTCTATCACTTTATCATTGATTACATCTGTATGGGTGATGGCTCACAATTTTCTCTTCTCTTTCTCTTTTTAAACCTATCTTTCAGACAGCAGCTCTCTGAGAATGCTAAATTTCCTTAATTCACAACAGTGAGTTCATTTACTGTTCATCCTTCAATGCCTGGCTTGCTTCACTCAACATAAGGTGTTTAAGATTCGTCCATTATCCTGTGGGTTAGCACTATATTCCTTCTTACAACTTAGTGATATTTCATTATACGTATGTACCACATTTTGTTTATCCATTCATCTGTTCATGGGCACCTGGGTTGGATAAAGCTTTTGGCAATAGTGAATAATCCCCCTATGAACATTGCTGTGCATATATCTGTTTGTGTCTTTGTATTCAGTTCTTCCGGATATATGACCAGCAGTTGAATCACTGGATCATGTGGAAAATCTAGAGTTAATTTTTAGAGGAATAGCCATATTATCCTCCACAGTGTTTGGACCTTTCCAAAATCCCACCAGCAGTGGATGAGTGTTCCCATTCCCCCACATTCACTGCAACAGTTATAGTCCGTGTTTTTTTAATAGCCACCGTTCTAATGGGTGTAAGATGGTATCTCATTTTAGTTTTTATTTGCATTTTCCTATAGGTAGTGATGGTGACCATCTTTTCTTGTGCTTTTTATCTGTTTGTATTGCCTCAAAGAAATGTCATTTCAGGTCACTTGCCCATTTTTTTAAGTGGACTGCTTGTCTTTTTATTTTCAAGGTGTAGGATGGCTTTATATATGCAGGAAATTAGGCTCCTTTCAGATATATGGTTGCCATGTATTTTTTCCCTTTGGGTAGGCTGCTTTTTTATTTTCTTGATAACATCCTTTCAGGTGCAAACGTTTTTAATTTTGAGGAGATCCCATTTATCAACTTTTTCTTTTGCTGCTCCTGCTTTGGTTGTGAAGTTCATGAAACAATTTCCAATTACAAGGTCCTGTAGAGGGTTACCTAGATTATCTTCCAGGTCTTTATGGTCTTGGCTCTTATATTTAGATCTTTGAGCCAACTTGAGCTGATTTTTATATATGGTGTGAGATGGTGTCCCTCTCATTCTTTTGGGTATGGATATCCAGTTCTCCAAGCACCACTTGTTGAAGAGGCAATTCTCTCCCAACTAAGTGGCCTTGGTGGCCTTGTTGAATATCAGATGATGGTATATGTGAGGGTCTATATCAGAATTTAAATTCGGTTCCATTGGTCAGTAGGTCTATCTTTGTGCCAATACCCTGCAATTTTGTTCACTTTAGCTTTGTATATGTTTTAAAGTCAGATAATGTGATACCTCCAACTTCATTTTTCTTTTTCAATATGTCTTTGGCAATTCGGGGCCTCTTACCTCTCCAAATATATTTTGTGGTTAGTTTTTCCAGGTAAAAAATACTCTGTTGATTTTTATTGGGATTGCTTTAAATCTGTAGATTAGTTTGGGTAGGATAGACATCTTGGTGATGTTTAGTCTTCCTATTCATGAACAGGGAATATTCTTCCATTTATTTAACTCTTCTTTGATTTCCTTTAACAGTGTTGTATAGTTTTCTCTATATAGGTCCTTTACATCTTTAGTTAAATTTATTCGTAGTTATTTGATTCTTTCAGTTATTATTGTAAATGTTTTTTTTTCTTAATTTCCTTCCCAGATTGCTCATTATTGGTGTACAGAAATGCTACTGATTTTTGAGCATTGATCTTATAGCCTGCAACTTTCCTGAACTCCTTTATAAGTTCTAGGAGCTTTGTTGTAGATTTCTCAGTGCTTTCTCTGTATAGGATCAAGTCTTCTGTAAATAATGAAATTTTTACTTTTTCTTTTCCAATTTGGATGACTTTTATATCTTTTTCTTGCCTCAGTGCTTGAGCAAGTAGTTCTAAGAAAATATTAGATAGGAATAGTGATAGAGGGCATCCTTGTCTTGTTCCCAATCTCAGAGGGAAGGCTTTCAGGATTTCACCACCGAAGATGATGTTAAATTTGGGTTTTTCATATATATCCTTTTTCATGTTGAGAAAATTTTCCTTCTATTCCTATCTTTTGCATTTTTTTTTATCAAGAAAGTTTGCTGCACTTTGTTGAATGCCTTTTCTGCATCTATAGAAAGGATCATGTATTTTTTTCCTTCAAGCTGTTAACGTGCTGTATTACATTGCTTGATTTTCTTATGTTGAAACATCCTTACATACCCGGGATGAAACCGACTTGGTCATGGTGTATAACTCTTTTGATATGTTGGTGAATGTGATTAGCAAGTATTTTCTTGAGGATTTTATCTTCAAAGTTCATTAGAGAGATTCGTCTGTAACTTTCTTTCCTTGTGGTATCTTTGTCTGACTTTAGTATTAGGGTAATGCTGGCATCATAGAATGAGCTGGGCAAAGTTCCTTCTACTTAAGTTGTTTGGAAGGGCTTAAGTAGGATTGCTGTTATCTCTTTTGGGAATGTTTGGTAGAATTCACCTGTAAAGCTCTGTGGTCCTGGGCTCTTCTTAGTTGGCAGATTTTTGATGATTGAATGAGTCTCCTTGTAATTAGACTGTTGAGTTCATCAATTTCTTCTTTCGTCAAGGTAGGCTGCTATTGATTTTCTAGGAATTTGTCCATTCCTATAATTTTCATTCTTCTTGGCATATAATTTTTCAAAGTATCCTCATGATATACTTTATTTCTGTGTGGTCACTAGTGATATCACCTTCCTCATTCTTTATTTGTGCATTTGCAACTGCACTCTCTTTTTCTTTCTTAGTCGGGCTAATGGTTTGTAAATTTTATTGATTTTCTCAAAGAACCAGCTTTTGGTTTTGTTTATTTTTTTTCAGACCTTTCTTATTTTATGTTTCATTTTGTTCACTCTAATCTTTGTTATTTCCTTCTTTCTACTTCTTTTGCAATTAGTCTTTTGTTGTTTTTCCAATTCCTCCAGATGTGCAGTTAGGTCTTCAATTTTATCTCTTCCTTCTTTTGTAACATATGCATTTATGGCTATGAATTTCTGTCTCAGTACAGCTTTGGCTGTATCCCGTAGGTTTTGATATGTTCTGTTGTCATTTTCATTTGTTTCAAGGTAGTTACTGATTTATTTTGAGATTTCCTCCTTGACCCACTGTTTGTCTAAGAGTGTGTTGTTTAACTTCCATAACTTTATGCATAATCTGGCTCTCTGGTCCTTACTGATTTCCAGTTTCATTCCATTGTGGTCAGAGAAATTACTTTGTATAAACTCAAACTTTCTGGATTCAGTGAGATTTGCTCTGTAGCCTAGCATGTGGTCTACCTTGGAGGATGATCCATGTGTACTCGAGTAGAATGTCATCCCACTGTATTTGGATGTTACATTTTGCATATGTCTATTAGGTGCAGTTCCTCTAGAGTATTAATCAGAGTTCTTCTTTCTTTATTGATTCTGTGTCTTGGTGTTCTGTCTAATGGTGATAATGGTGTATTAAAGTCCCCCACTATAATTGCAGAGACAGTTATGTCTCCACTTAGTTTTTCCAGTGTTTGCCTCATGTATTTTGAGGCACCCTGATTAGATGCATAAATATTTGATTGTACTTTCTTTTTGAAAGATTACTCCTTTTACTAATATATAGTGTCCATCTTTGTCTCTTAAAATTGTTATGTATTTAAAGTTTATTTTGTCCAAAATTATGATAACTACTCCAACCCTTTTTGTTTACTGTTTGTTTGTAAAATTGTTTTGCAGCCATTCACTTTCAGCCTCATTGAATCCCTGCATCTAAGGTGGGTTTCTTTTAGACAACATATAAATGGGTCAAATTTCCTTATCCATTCTGCCAATCTGTGGCTCTTGATGGGTGAGTTTAATCCATTATCATTCATGTGCTATTTCTCTCAAGGAATTTCTTACATCAACCATATTTTGTTTGGATTTATGTATGTTATATGTTGTTTTTATTTCTCTTTTTGTCTTTTGAGTTGTTCTTACATTCTCTTCCAACTCTTTCTCTCCTGTTTTTACCTTTCAACCTGCAGAAGTTCCTTTAGCATTATCTTGAAGTGCAGGTTTCTTATTGGCATACTTTCTTAAGTTCTGTTTATCTGTGAATATTTTGGATTTGCCAACATTTTTGAATGCCAGCTTTGCTGGATAGAGAATACGTGGTTGGAAGATTTTTCCTTTTAGTACCCTGACTATGTCATACCACTGTCTTCTGGCCTCCATGGTTTCAGGTGAGAAATCAGCACTTAATCTTATTGTGGTTCCTTTGTATGTGATGGTTCTCTTTTCTTTTGATTCCTTGAGTGTTTTCTCTTTGTCTGGAGCATTGGACATTTTGACAAGTATATGTCTTAGGGTAGGCGTGTACAAATTTATACTGTTTGGGGTGTGCTGTGCCTCCTGAACATATACATCCATCTCCCTTTATAGGGAAAATATTGTTGATGTAAGAAAATCCTTGAGAGTAATAACCCAGATTGTTAATGAATTAAACTCACCAGTAAAGAGATACAGATAGGAAGAATGGATAAGGAAATAAGACCCATCTATATGTTGTCTACAAGAAATCCAACTTAGAACCAGAAATTCAAGGAGGCTCAAAAATGAATGGCTGGAAAACAGTTTTAGAAACAAACAATAACTAATAAAGGATGGGAGTACTATCCTGATATCACACAAAATAGACTTTAAATGTAAAACTATTGTAAGAGACAAAGATGGACACTATATATCAGTAAGAGGGGTAATCTTTCAAGAAGAGAGAACAATCATAAACATTTATGCACCTAATCAGGGTGCCTCAAAATACATGAAGCAAACTCTGGAAAAAGTAAGTGGAGAAATAAATGCCTCTAAAATGTTACTGGGAGATTTTAATACACCATTATCATTAAACAGATCATCTAGACAGAGAATCAATAAAGAAACAATGATGCTGAATGATATATTAGAGGACCTGGACCTAATATGCATATACAGAACACTAACCCAAATACAGCAGGATTTACATTCTTCTTGAGTGCACATGGATCATACTCCAAGATAGACCACATGCTAGGCCACAGGACAACTCTCAATGAATTCAGAAAGATTGAGATTATACAAAGTAATTTCTCTGACCACAATGGAATGAAATTGGAAATCACTAAGGGCTAGAGAACCAGATTAGGCACAAAGATATGGAAGTGAAACAACACACTCATAGCCAAACAGTGGGTCAAGGAGGAAATCTCTTAAAGAAATCAGATACATCCTCAAGTCAAATGAAAATGACAACAGAACATATCAAAACCTATGGGGTGCAGCTGAAGCTGTACTGAGACAGAAATTCATAGCCATAAATGCACATATTAAAAAAGAAGAAAGAGCTAAAATTGAAGACCTAACAATACATCTGGAGTAATTGTAAAAACAATAACAAACTAACTCCAAAGGAAGTAGTAAGAAAGAAATAATAAAGATTACAGAAAAACTAAATGAAATAGAAAACAAGAAAGCTTTAGAAAAAATAAACAAAACCAAAAGCTGGTTCTTTGAGAAGATCAATAAAATTGACAAACCATTAGCCAGACTAACAAAGAAAAAGAGAAATCCTATGTAAATACACAAAATAAGTAATGAAGAAGGGGTTATCACTACTGACTGCACTGAAATGAAGAGTATTATAAGAGGATACTTTGAAAAATTATATGCCAACAAGAATGATAATTTATAGGAAATAAGCAAATTCCTAGAAACTCATAAGCAGCCTACATTGATGAAAGAAGAATTTTATGAACTCAATAGTCCAATAAGGATATTAGGAGACTAACATCCTGCATGTATAAAGAAATCTTTTACCATGAAATAAAAAGACTAACAAACCATTTAAAAAATGGGTAATTGACCAGAAAAGACACTTCTCCAAGGAAGAAATTTAAATGACTAAAAAGAACATGAAAAAGTGCTTGACTTCTCCAGTTATTAGAGAAATGCAAATCAAAATTACATTGAGATACCATCTTACACCGATTAGAATGGTGGCTATTAAAAAAAAGCAGACCTTAAGTTTTGGAGAGGATGTGGAGGAATGGAAACACTCATCCACTGCTGGTGGGATTGTGCAATTGTCCAGCCACTGTGGACGGCAGTTGTTTGGTTCTTCAAAAAAACTAGCTGTAGATGTTTCATATGATCCAGCAATTCCACTGTTGGGTATATACCCAGAAGAACTGAAAGGAAAGACAAGAACAGATATATGCACACCAATGTTCATAGCGACATTGTTCACTATTGCCAAAATTTGGAATCAACCCATGTGCCCAACAACAGATGAATGCATAAACAAAATGTGGTACATGTGCACAATGGTATATCACTCAGCTGTAAGTAGGAATAAAGTACTAAAACATGGGATAACATGGATGAATCTGGAAGACCTTATGTTGAATGAAGCAAGCCAGGCATTGAAGTATTAACAGTACATGACCTCACTGATATGAAATAAGGAAATTGAGCAGTTTCTGAGAACTATTGTCTGAAAGATAGGTCTACAAGTAAGAGAAAGAGAAGAGAAAATTGTGAGCCATCACCCATATGGACGTAACCTATGGTAAAGTGATAGAGGGTAGTTGTGTATTGAAGGGATAGGACAGGAAGGTAGTGAAATATTGGGTTGGGTGTTGCAGGGTTGACAAGTGGGTAGATTAGGTATACCCAGAATATTGAGGGGAGAGGTTGTAGAAGGATGAAGTCAACACTTGAGATTTGTGAGTATGAGGTTGAAAGTACAGAGGTGGGAATGCTCTCATGGCAATATGACAAGGAAGTGTCACTTCTTTAGGGTGTTGGTTGGGGGGGTATTCAGAGCAGGGCACATCTGGAGCAGGCTTCTAGGGAGTGTGTGAGTGTTCATCCTATAATAATGTGTTTTATCAGTGGGTGGAGAACCACACAATGAGAGGGAAGGAGATGGACTACCATCTTTGGGAGGACAGATTTGCTCAGAACTAGGTGGGCATCACTTAAGAGCAAGGGTGGTTCTTAATAGTGGAGGACACACCAGTGTGTCATGACTTCTCATTCCATATAACTATGAATATTGTCATCCAATGAGTCAAGCCAGGGGGTTGTTGTGGGCACCAGGGGGATGGGGAGGGAGGAAGAGAATAGATGAAACAGAGGTATTTAGTGGTCAGTGGAAATGTTTTCCATTACCTTACAGTGATGGACACAGGACATGATAAATATCATTAAAATTTATAAAAGTGTATGATCTAAAATGTAAACCATACTGTAAACCATTGACAATGTTTGATAGCTATGTTTCACTATCTGTATATCAGTTATAACAATGCTGCCGTCCACATACAAACAGGTTTTAATATGGGGTGAAGAAAGGGGAGGAGGTTGGGTATATGAGAGTGTCTTGTATTCCGTGTGTGACTTTGCTGTGACCTAAAACTTCTTTGAAAACAAAATGAAAAATAGTGAGACCCTGGGGTATGAGAAGGGGAAGCCGCCACGGTATAGATAGGACTCCAGGTATTACAAGGATAAAGGGCAAAATATATATTTCTTCAAATGTTCATAGGATATGGGCACAGTGTGTGGAGAACCATTCAATAACTGAGACAATACTGTATTCCCATTCTGAAGAGCTCTGCCACATTATCCAAGGAAGTAGCAACAGTCCCCCAAGTGTAGGGGTAGTGTCTGGCAAAGGAGGATGATCCACCAATGGGCTTTTGTTATTGATGACTGGCCTTAAGAGTCTTTGGTCTTGAAATTGAAACTTAGCCTATTGTTACGGGGTGCCTAAGGGTTTCCTCCTGAGAGCCTCCTTATTGCTCAAATATGGCTTCCCTCAAAGCCAAACTTAGCACATGAATGCATTACCTTTCTCCAAGCATGGGATATGACTCCAGGGGATGAGCCTCCCTGGCAATGAGGGATTACTATCAAGTGCCAATTGACAATACAACTGGAAAAAGACCTCGAATAAAAGGGAGAAAAGATAAAGACAAATGAGTTCATATGGCTGAGAGACTTCAAAGTGAGTCGGGAGGTCATCCCAGAGATAATGCTTATGCACATCTCAATAGGACCTCTTAGGCTACCAATGTGGATATCACTCCAAACAGAGGGGCTCCTGAGGGCTCTGGAGACACCCAGGTCCTATATCAGGGCAAATAGCCCCAGAGTTTTTGCCTTATCAGTGGCCCCTACTTTGGAATCCTTGCTCCTGAGAGTGACAGTGTTGGACCCAAATATGTCTTCCCTGCACATGGTCCATCTGTCCCTTCTATTCAAACCTATATGTGGTGTCAAAGTTTGTAGGTGTACCTCCAGAGACTGGAGGGGTGTACATGTTCCAGCTTGGCCTGGAGTCTCAGGGGAGCTGCAACTCCTATTCTACAGCTCAATGGCCTCACCCTGGACACCTGGTGAGGAGATGGTGATGAACAATGGCCATCCCAGGGAATAGAGAGAGTATGCAGCTGCAGACAGGATAATCCCATCCATCTTTTCCATGGGATAGAAGCCCACTTCCACTTGGAGTTGGAGTGGACATCACCATCTTAGATTCCTCAGGATTGGCAGAAGAGCTATGGAGTAGAGTGGACTTACTGGTATTCTGTTATAGATATATTGTGATTCATGCAATAGAAGTAATTACAACATTAATGTGGAACCAGTGGCCACCGGATTCTTTGGGGGCAGGGAGAGGGAAAAGCAGTTGTAATACAGGAGCTTTTTCAGAACTTGGGAATTATCTTGAGTGACATTGCAATGACAGATATAAGCCATTTTATATCATCATATAACATGCAGAACTGTGTGGGAAAGAGTGAGAGAGTGTGGTTTACAATGTGAACTATGGCCCATGCTTAGTGGCAAAGCCCCAAGATGTGTGTATCTATTGCAGGTGATGTGCTACACTAATGAAGGATGTTTATGTGTGAGGTTGTGGGAGAAGTGGGAGGTGGAGCTTATGGGAATCCCTACAATTTTTGTGTAACATTTATATAATCTAAGTATCTTTTAAAATGTTTTTTTAAAAATTATTTAAAAAATAATAATTAGGGAAATTGTAAATGATTCCAACTCTGTTATATTGTGGAACTCTGTTGTCATGTATTCCAAGATTAGCCCAACCAATAGGGTGCTGATTTTGTGCCTTGCTATGGTGTCCAGATGTTCCTAGAGCCCTTGAGGCATACCTGTTTGAGGTTTTATTTAATGTGGTAGTTAGTGAGATATTCCTGAATGGTGCTTAAGCAAAACATCTGAATGACCACCTGACTTACTTTCAAACCTCTTAATGGTAAAACTCCTTTGTATTTATTTTTTCCCCTTTTGATCAAGTTGTTTTTTTAAATGCATTGCATGTTGGTGCTTGGTAATCAACCCTCAGTGCCGGGAAGGCTCATCCTTGGGAGTCATGTCCCATTACAGGGAAAGTAAAGAGTTTATTTCATGGGTTTGGCTTAAAAAGAGGCCACGTTAAAGTAACAAGGCAGTTTTCAGGAGGTAACTCTTAAGTAATAGATATTATTAGGCTAAGTTACTATTTTAAAAGCATAAGATTCATAAGTATAAACATTAATATAAAGGGATTGGTGTATTCATCTGTTTCCTTTTGTGGGTACAGACTATGTACTCTAGAAATTCTTGCCAATCTATGAAAAAACAGCAGAAAATACATAGGATAGAAATTTAATATATTGTTGATTATTGTGTGTATCTCATCCACTTAGATAAAACCCATGAACACATGAACACATTCATATTTCATAGAAACATGCTCTATGTGCACCTCTCCTCACACATCCTTCACACTTCTCATTCTGCACAAGTCACGCTTCCCTGCCATAGTTGCCAAAAGAACACTCCTATAATTGTATTTTCAACCACAGTCCTCTTCTCTGCAGAGGTGACCTATTCCCTCCTACAGCCCTTCCTTAGCTTTATGATTGGACCAACCCATCCCCTACCCCACTCATGCTCACACTCCAACATCATCCACTCTTTTCAATTTGTTGCACCGCCATCACCCTTGTCCACTGCCAAATCTACCCCATCTACTTTATCACAGATTCTGTCCAGACTGAGCATCTACTCACCACTCTCTACTCCCTAGCTCCTGCTATCCTATATTCCAGAATCACTTAATTCTATTCCATTGGGTTGTTTGCCCTTATTACAGTTCCAAACAATGTTAATTAATGTATCTTTAGAGAAATTTTTGAAATCAGGAAATATGACCCCTAAAATTATTTCCTTCCTTTTCAAGGTGTTTGTGTTATCTGAGGACCTTTGTGATTCCAAAGTAATTTGAGATTAACTTTCACATTTCTGCTGGAATTGTCAGCAGGATTACACTATATGCAAATCTGCTAAGATAGCACTGATATCTTAACAATATTAACTTTAATTTTCCAAGCCATGATCACTGTATTAATTTATATTTATATAGATCTCCCTTAATTTCTTCAACCAATGATTTGGAATTTTCATTATATATATATCATTTATATTCTTGATTAAATGTATGTGTAGGTATTTTTCCTCTTTTACATGTTATTATATGTGCAATTGTTTCATTGATTTTCTCTCTAAATTATTCATTGTTGATTTATAGAAACACAAAAGATTTTAGTGCATTGATCTTGTAACTTGTAATATTGTTAAATTAGTGTTTTTTTGTTTTGTTTTGTTTTTTTAGCTCTCATAGCTTCTTGGTGGATTCTTTGGTGTTTTATACACATAGGATCCTGTCATCTGTCAATAGAAATAATAGTACTTCTTTTTTTCCGAGGCCACAACTGACTCTGCACCAGTGAACCTCCCCTGTCTTAGTTGCCTAAAGAGCATTCCCACAATTGTATTCTCTACAACAATCCCCTTCTTTGCAGATTTGACCTGTTCACTCCTTCAGCCCTTCCCTAGCTGATCTCCAGTGGATGTCTTTTATTTATTTTCTTTCCTAATTCCTCTGGCTAGAACTTCCAGTAGTATGTTAAATAAAGTTGTGAAAGAGGGTATCTTTTTCTTGTTCCTGATATTAATCTGGGGGAAACCTTTAGGTCTTTAAATGTTTAATAAAAAGTTTGCCATGGGTTTTTCATATATGCTAGCTTGTGAAGAATACCCTTTCTGGTGTTTTTTTTTTTTAATCAGAAATTGTGCTGGGTTTTGTCAAATGACTTTTATGTTTCAATATAGTTAATTATTTGTTTTGTTTCCTTTATTCTCTTATACATGGTCTATAATTGATTGACTTTATGTTAAACCACTCTTGCATATCTGGGATAAATTTCATTGATCTTGTGGTATAATTATTAAAACATAAATTTCAATTTTGTTTGCTAATAAATATCCTAGTCTATGATTTTTGTTTTATAAATCAAAGAGCTCCCTTGATCACTGTGCTTATACTCTCACCATAGGAGTTCTAGGAACCACTAGCCCCATTCAAATTGGTTGAAGCATTGTTGCCCAATTTAGGAATTATCTTCACCTTGTCTCTGATGTGTATGTTGTACAACATGGCTCCTGTTAGTCAATAAAATATTCATCCCCACTTATTTATCAAGCTTTTTTCAGAGAGTAGCATCTTTTTTCCCCTAGAACTTGGCTAAAATGGAATGTCACCTGTGGACTTCTCAAAGATGCTAGTGCTGTGCCCAAGGGTGCAATGCTTTATATTCTTGCATTTCCTGTTGATGATGGTCAGCCTAATTTGAATAATAAAACAGTTCAAATTTGACAACTTCTTTTAATTTTTAAAAAATCTTTTATTCAACAGTCTGATATGGCAGATCTGGCATTTCCATTCTACTGATCATAGGACTGTATGTTGGTTAGTTTTTATGTCAACTTGGAGAAGCTAAATACCTAATTTTTATTTAAAGACTTTTCTAGCTATTGCTGTGAATATAAGATAAGGCTAAATCTACTCTCATTTGACTTTAAGCAAAGCACATTACCTGAGTAGTGTTGACGGGCCTCAATCAATGGAATGTCTTAAGAGCAAAACATGAAATTCCCTAGAGAGGATGAAACTCTGCCAAAATACTACCACATCAAGTCTTGTCTAAGCTTCCAATCAGCCTGCATGCACTATAGATTTAAGACTTGCTGACTCCCACATTTGCCTGACCAAATGCCTTCAAATATTCCTAATAATACTATATATGATATTATATATATATATATACACATCATCTATATTATATATGCTATATAATATATAATAAAATCTTTTAGTTCTATTTATCTGCAGAAACATGCCTGATATTGATTAAGGGTGGTTTTGGAGGAAAATAATTTAAGAAATATATTTTATCAAATTTTCTGGAGTTTCTATAGTGGTTCTCTATTCTGATTTGTTTTAATGTCAGTAATGATTCATTTCTACCAGTATAAAAAGGCATAGATAGTGCCTGTATATATGTGGCAGTAATGATGCAAATATCACTATTTAATACTCTTAATCAAATAAATTATGAAAGGAAAGGTACTAAGTGACCATGTATTCGATACCTAAGAATATTTTTCAAAACAAAGAATATTGAGAGTGATAGGATGAAGGAGAAACTTGGGGAGGAGAAGGATAACCTCAAAGCTTAAAATTTTGAGTGCAAATGCATCATAAATTGCATGAAATCTTCTATATATTTTGCATGAGCACCTCTTTGGCTGACTAATATACCTCCCTAGAGGGAAGAATGCACAGATGGTACTTCAAACTTTCATCTTCTCAAGGCTGTATACTCCTTCCTTTTATATAATATCACCAAACACTCCATTTGTGGGTCTCATGTAACTCTTGCAGAAACTATGTTCCTACACCCTATGGAATGTCTTTGTTTGGAAATGCCTTATAATCATTCCAGTTTTCACATCTTTTTGCAGAGTGCCATCTTCATTCTTTGACCGACCACCAACAAAGAGCCTTCTGTTCATAATTCCCAATAATGATCATGTCTAAACATTTGCATGGTGCACTCTTTGGTCCTTTGCCTGCCCTAAATTGTGCCCTTCAAAGTACGGCTTGAACAATTGGTGACCCACAGCCAGGGCACTGAAGTACCAACAACAGTAGTGGGCATTAGCTCTGGGAAGGAAGAATCCTTGGAAAAAATCCTGTATTGGCCTATAATACCCATGTTGGGAGGAGTGGTTACCATCCTGGATGAGTGTGTGCCAGATGATTGTGGACCCCTGAGAGAATATGGCCTTGCTCACTTGCTTGACTCTTGTGGAAATCTGTATGAGTACAGAGATGCTTTTAAAACACTGATGGGAGTACAGAGCATGCTGCAAGAACTAAAGATTATGAAGTTTTGTAAAGATAGCAATCATGCTGCCACAGCAGTCATCTGGCTGTTGCTATGGGTAGTACTGTTAGTTAGAGTAGATTGTCTCAAGGAAGACAAAAAAATCCACCATGTGAGGTAACAGTTACAACTAGAAAGGAATTTGTGGTCTTCCACCTCTACCTTAGTGACAGGCATCTCTGAACAAATAGGTAAGATGATTTAGAATCTTAAGACCTGGAACCCCTGGAAAGAAAGAGGTAGTGATTCAGATGTAGAAACTATAGAAGAATCTTTAAATCTTGTTAAACCACTTGTGCAAGAGAAGGCTAAATCACAGGTACAACATCCTGTACAAGCAGAAGTGCTAAACTGGGCACTTGTCAGTGAAACCATGCTTGAAAGAAAATATTCTTGTGGAGTGTTAACCGAGATAGGGAAAACATTCTGGCAACATCTCTGCAAACCACTTGCCACATGGATGGTCTGTCTGTGGGCTAGTGGGGGCTGATGGAATTAGGTTTACTGATGGAGAAGTAAAAAAATATGTTAGCAATATTAATGAACTCTGTTCTGTTTACATGTTAATTCTAATTAGATCTGGATAGGCACATTAATAAACGTGGTGCTGTTAAAGTTTAGTAACTTTTAAACTGGACAACTCTATGCAAGTAAAAGAGGAAAAGAAAAAATTAGAAAAATCCTGGCTGCTATTTTAAGCCTGCAATTAAATCATGGTTTAGTCTTGATAGCAACCAGCCTCCCTGCCAAATTGCCTCCCAAATACAATTTCAGAAATCTGTCCTTGTAAATTTTTCAATATATCTCTCTGAAGGACTGATAAAATAGTAAACTAAAGAAAGCATATATTTCTGAAAAAGATCCCCTATGAGCTATCAGTTTTCTAGTACTGCATTCTACTATGTATTTGAATGAAAAGAAGTTGTATTTGCAAAGAACCAAATTGAATCATCATTCTGTCAAGTTTGTTTAGTGTTGATAGTAATTGTATGTTGAAATTGGTTTGCTTGAAAACAGTTTCCAAAATCATTCTGGTAACTTATTTTTTAATGTATATAGAATATTTTATTATTACTAAGGATAAAGATAGTAATTTTGTCTGAAGATTAAATGACTGGTTATTAAGAAAGTGTAAAATGTGGGACAAATGCTGAATGTATACAGAAAATGCAGAAAGTTCATGGAAAAATAATTTTTGTGGTCAAATTTAAGCAAGATTTTATCAGTCTAGGTATAAAATTTTAAAAAACTTAGTATTAAATAATATACTGATGCAAAAATATATTTTCTTTCTCTGTTAAACTGACAAAGCTTCTTAGTCATTAATCTGTTTTAGTAGAAGATTTTAATGAGTATCCTCCTGACTGATCAGTATACAAAGCAGAAAGTCTGTTTTATGAAAATAGCTTCTTGTACTTTAACTTTATTGTATCCTTGGTGGTTTAAGGAAAACAATTCTTCTCACTTTTAAAAGAACATAATGTTTAAATCTAACTTTTTAACATTTGCTTTCTCAAATCCAAACACTAAAATGTACATTTTAATTCAAATTGTTGGAAAATAATTGTTCTTTCACTTTGAAGAAAGTAAAGTAACAAAAATATTTAAATGCACTTGAGATGTTATAAGTTGAATGAAAATTGCTTAGAAAGTTTTATAAAATTAAGAAAAAGATTTTCTAACTTTCTGTCTTTAAAGTTGTATGGGTAAAATGTTCATATAAATACTTAAAGATTATATAAAATTCCTAGAGATATAATGTTTTCTGAATAATTTTAGATAACAGTACAGTGTTGTTAATCATTGCATTAGTCAGCCAAAGGGAGGCTCTGGGGGCAGGAAGAGGGAAAAGCAGTTATAATCTGGGGGATTTTTTGGGACTTGGGAATTGTCCTAAGTGACATTGCAATGACAGATATAGGCCATTTTATATCATCATATAACATTCAGAACTGAGTGGGAAAGAGTGTGGTCTACAATGTGAACTATGGTCCATGCTTAATGACAAAGCCCCAGGATGTGTTTATCAATCACAATTAATGTGCCACACTAATGAAGAATGTTTATGTAGGAGGTTGTGGGAGGTGTTGGAGGTGGGGCATATGGAAATCCCTATACTTTCTGTGTAACATTTATGTAATCTACGTATCTTTAAAAAAAAATAAAAGAGAAAGGAAAAAAAAGAAAATAGAAGAAAGAAAAATAAAAAATCAAAATACCAGAAATCAGTCCGTTTTTATAAAGGGTATTATTTGGGGGTAGAAGCCCACAGTTACCAGGCCATAAAGCATAAATAACTTCCCTCAACAAAGTCCATTGCCACATGTTGGCAAGATGGCTGTGGACATCTGCCAAGGTTTAAGGCTTCTTAGGTTCCTCTCTTCCTGGGACTCTGTTTCTCTCCAGTCTTAGCTCCTCTGTTTCCTCCACCAGGTCAGCTATAGACTATGATGCTCTATAGGCTTTGTCTTTCTCTACAAAGCAAGCTGTGAACTGTCAGGTGAATGGCTTGTCTCTTTTCCGGGGGCCTTCTCTACTTCATGACCAAGCTCTTCTGTGTGCTTACTTCCCTGGGCTCCAACATTAAAACTCAGCATCAAAACTCCAACTCCAACATACTCCAACTCTGTCCTTTGCAATGTCTTTATATCTTAAAGACCCCACCCACAAAAGAATGGGGCTCAAACCCCTACTGACTTGGCCCAGTCAGTGCCTTAATCATAACTTAATCATGCTCAGATTAACAGACCAGTTTATAAGCATAATCCAATATCTATCTATTTTTGGAATTTATAACTATATCAAACTGCCAAAATTCTACACTCCACCCTCTGAACACCAAAAATACATTACAATATTTAAAAAACTTTAAAGCAATAACAATGCAAGCACAAAATCATATAGTACTCAGTTTAAAAGAAATACAGTTTGTCTTGGGGCAAAGTCCTGTCTGCTATAGACCTCTGAAACTTACAAAACAATTTACCTGCTTCCAATACACAAACAGAAGGCAAAGAGTAAACATTTTCATTATCATAATGTTAAATTAGGTAGTTAAACGTGAGTCATGGGTCCTCTACAGTTCAGTAAATCTGCAGGGCATCCTCCATTTGATTTCGAAGTCTGAGAGTCAATCTTAAGATAATGGTTTCTTCTCCTTGGGGCCATATGGGAACCCACTCTTTCAACAGGATTACCCAATGGACATTTTCTTGTTTCCACCCTCATCAACCATCTGGGTGTCATCCAAGCTCTGGACTGCATCCTCCAAGAGTGTTTGGGTAATTGTCACACCTTACCCAATATTTGGGTGACAGTCTTAGCCCCCCTTGTACAGTGAGGTGAAGACAACATTCCCCTTAACCTTTGGCATACAGGCTCAACCCTCTCAGAGCAATGAGTTGACCACCTGACCTTCCTTAATCCATGGGGGTCAGGTCCACCCCTTTCAGACTTATGGTGTGCTGACCTTAACTACCCAAATCTTTGAGGCATGTGCTCCACCCTTCCTTCATCCTGGGGCAGCAAATCTCTTCCTGAACATTGGGTGGGAACATCCACCCTCTTCAACTGCTGGGGCAAACTCACCATCTCTGCACCCTGGGGAGGCAAAACTCTCCCATAACATTGGGTGGGAACATCTACCCTCTTCAACTGCTGGGGCAAACTCACCGTCTCTGTACAAATAGGGGGGGCTCCTCTCTTGGCCCAAAGCAATGTCTTAATTCCAGATCTCTTTTTCCATGATTTTCTTCCTAAAGCTGTTTCTCTTTCAATCTGCCCTTTCCATGTTCCTTTTAGTCCAAGCTGACAGTGGTTTTGTTCATACAGCATTCTCAAAAACATTGTTGATTTAGCATCCAAGAAGCAGGGGTCCAAGTCATCAGACATTAAGACTTTCCACAAGTCTTTTGAAGATAACTGCATCTTCAATCCTGATTTACAATTTCCAGGTGTAGTTAAGCCTTCAAATGGGACACTTTCATCTGGGAACTTGATTTCCAAATTGGAATTTCTGGAATCAGTTTCCATTTTCTTTGTGCCCAAAAATTCAGTCCTCAGCATATTTCTCTTGAATAGCATTTTGCTATAAGCTGCAAGGAGAAGCCAAGCTACATTCTCTGAATTTACTTTGGAAAATTCTTCAGCTAATTTCTCAGGTTCTCCATTTTCAAATTCTGTTTTCCATATAACACCAGAAGTTAATCTTGCTAAGTTCTCTGCAACTTTAAAATATAGATAGCCTTTCCCCCAGTTTCTAATAATAGTTTCATCATTTGCTTCTAAGGCATCATAAAAAGTCTATTTAGAATTCATGTCCTTATCAACAGTCTCTTCAAAGCACTGTAAATCTTTTCTACCAAGCATCTCACAATTCTTTCAAAAAATACCCCTTACCCATTTATAAAACTGTTCCAACATTTTGGTAATTGCAAAAGCACTTCCCCACTCCTTGGTACGAAATTCTGTATTAGTCAGCCAAAGGAGTGCTAATGCAAAATACCAGAATTCTGTTGATTTTTATAAAGGGTATTTATTTGGGGTAGAAGCCCACAGTTACCAGGCCATAAAGCATAAATAACTTCCCTCAACAAAGTCGATTGCCACGTGTTGGGGCAAGATGGTTGCCAACATCTGCCAAGGTCTTGGGTTTCTTGGGTTACTCTCTTCCTGGGCTCTTCCTCTCTGGGCTTAGCTCCTCTCTTTCCTCCACAAGGTCAGCTGTAGAATCTGTTGCTTTCTAGGCTTTGCCTCTCTCCACAAGGCCAGCTGTGAACTGTCAGGTGAATGGCTCATCTCTTTTCCCAGGGCCCTCTCTCCTTCACAACCAAGCTCTTCTGTGTGCTTACTTCCCAGGGCTCCAGCATTGTCAATTTTCCTGTAAGGGTTTACTATGTATTAGCTTCACAAAGTGAACATAAGTTCCAAAAAGTTAGCTCATTATACTTGAATCTTCAGGTCATAAATAAAAATTATTTTACATTATCATCAGTTATCTAAAATTTACTGTATTGAAATATGAGTTACATGAATTAGAATCAGATGGTCCAGAAGTATGCATGCTGAAGTCCTGACAAAGCATATTCTTCCATGTATCCTTGCATGTAATTCTACATATGAATTCTCACCAACGTTTTTACTAAAGAAGAGGCCAACAGTACATACTTATTTATATAGTTTACTTAATTAGGAGATATCAGTCTTATATAATATTTAAATTATATTTCAGCAATGTAGAATGGCTCAGGTTTGTGAACATAAATTTGTTAGGATATAAAGAGATCTAGAATAATCAGTGAGTATTTGTGTGTGCATGTGATTGTCTCTGAGTTTCTATATCTTATAATCTATGAAATTCCACAATGAATAATTGGCATTATTAATAGATAAATAGATAAAAAGTAGGTGGTTACTTTGATAGAATATATAGAAAATGATTATTAGAGCACTTGAATATTGGTTCAGAATGGTGGATATATTCTCCTTCTTTGCATAAGTAAACTGAAGAGAAATTGAAGTCAAAACTAGATTCAATTCTAACTTTGTCACTACCTAGATATTAGTGGTTTTAATCTCTGAGCCTGTACCTTATGAATAGGATATATATAGAGAGAAATATTGATGTTTACAAGATATATATGAGATAATATATACTCACTATTTAACAGATGTCAGAGCAGGAGTCATCACTGAACAGTTGCTGTGACCTTAGCCATTTTCATCATCACCATTGTCACCAACATCACCATAATCACCACTGTTTTTATTCATAAGCTTATCATCCAATAAAATTGTACAGTGATGCAGGTTTCAAAATTTCTTCATGCACTTCCCCCATTTTATCCTCACAAAATCTCTTCCAGGGTGCTAGTGCAGATATAATGATTATTTCACTGAAAGTATAGTGATATGTGCAGGAAGTATGAATAAAAAATCAAATAAAATATGTAAGATTGTTTTACAAAATATAAATACAAATATACTAGAGAGAAGGAAAAAGAATAGTAGCTATGTTTTGGAGGGGAAGTACAGAGAAAGATGAGAGTTTTGTTTGTTTGTTTTTTTTGTTAATTATTTTTATTGGAAAAATGAATGTGCTCTAAGAATGATTGAAGTCATGAATGCACAAATATGTGATTATGCTGAATACCATTGATTGTAGAGTTGGATGGAGTGATGCTTTATTAATATTTATTAATTACATTGATGTGTTTAAAAAATCAAATGCTAAAAAGATAAAATGCAATAATTTGGTGCAATTTGTGTTTGGAGATATGTGAATGACCATGAAACACTTACAAGTTCTATATTTGCATGCACTATTTCAGTGGAATTTTTTAAATTAGGAAAAATTCATTTCTCCACAGACAGGTAATTTTACCCATTCTTGTTTTATATTTATTTTTATGGATAAAGTGAAATATTTTATTCTTAAAAATAAAGATGAAGTCATGTAAGCAGAAAAAAAACCTGAAGATAATTTTAAAAGAAAAATGGTTCCATGAAAACTAGAAACTGAGGGAGAAGGTTTAGAAAGAAGATAAGAATCACAGTTCAATTCCTTTTTAAAATATATATATATGTATATATATTTTTAAAGATGCTTAGATTACATACATGTTACTCAAAAATTACAGGGATTCCCATGTTCCCCACTTCCCACACCTCCCAAAACATCCCACATAAACATCTTTCATTAGTGTGGCACATCATCTACAATGCATATACACATCCTGGGGCTTTGCCACTAAGCATGGACAATATTTCACATTGTAGACCACACTCTCTCCCACACATTCCTGAATGGTATATGTTGATGTAAAATGGCCTATATCTGTAATTGTAATGTCACTCAGGATAATTCCCAAGTCCAGAAAAAGTCCCTGTATAACAACTGCTTTTCACTTCCCTGCCACAAAGGCTTCTACTGACCACTGGCCCCACCTCACTGTTATAATTTCTTCCATTGCTTGAATCACAATATGTCTACAACAGAATACCATTAAGTCCACTCTAGTCCATAGCTCTTCCCCCAATCCTGAATAGTCTGGGATGGTGATGTCCACTCCACCTCCAAGTGAGAGGGCCTTATAGCCCATGGATATGGTGGATGGGATTATCCTGCCTGCAGCTGCAGGCTCTCTCCATTCCCTGGGATGGCCGTTGTCCATCATCATCTCCTCACCAGGTGATTTGGGTGAGTCCATTGAGCTATAGAGTAGGAGTTGCTGCTCCACCAAGATTCCAGGCACAGTTGGCACATGGGCAGGCCAGAGGCTCCAATCTGCGGAAGTACACCTACAAACTCCAGCACCACATATAGGTTTGAGAAGAAGGGACTGATGGACCATGTGCAGGGAGGATTTATTTGAGTCCAACTCTGTCACTCTCAGGAGCACAGATTCCAAAGGAGAGCCCACTGATAAGGCATCAATCTCCAGAGCTATCCCTCCTTATGTAGGACATGGATGTCTCCAGAGTCCTCAGGAGCCCCTCTGTGTGGGGTGATATCCACTTTGGTGTTCTATGAGATCCTACTGAGGTGTGCATAAGCATTACCTCTGGGATGACCTCCCGACTCTCTTGAAGTCTCTTAGCCACATGAACTCATTTGTCTTTACCTTTTCCCCCTTTTATTCAAGGTCTTTTTCCAGTCGTATTGCCAGTTGGCACTTGGTATTAATCCCTCATTGCCAGGGAGGCTCACCCTCGAGAGTCATGTAAGCTGTATTCTATTCCCCATTTCCAGAAGATTCTACACAGGCCACTTCCTCTTCCTTTATAATTCTTATTTATCCTTCAAGATCTCCTTAAACAAGATTGTTTCCTATAAATTTCTTGTACTTACATGATGGCCAAACATTTTTTCTTATATTTGACATTCCATTTTATTTCATATAAGCTTTATTATTTAGTTGATTAAAGAGATCTATGATTATTTTTCAAGTGCCTATGTTTTCATTTTTATGCATTTGTTGAGGGAAAGCTGTGCTTTATTCACCATAAATTCTGAGAATTACATCATAGATAAAATCAATCATTCACTGTGTTGTCAATATCACTACTTTTTTGCCATTATTTCATGGTCAGTTATTCACAATCTCACCAGTTATTTCCAAAATTTTATAATCAGTTGAGGTTTTAAAATTTCTTCATGTCTTGAAAAATATACAATTGTTCATGAAGCACTTTGATTTTTAACTTTAAGGATATATATAGTATTATAAATATATATCCATAATTTGTGAATTTGTGCATATAATTTTAAAGTACTTTAAACTAAATAAAAATTTCCTCTTTTTTCAGCTCTTTTTGTGATGTTTAAAGAGATCCTGGCATTTATCAAGGCTTATGCTAACACTTTAAAAAGTGAAATTCAATTAACTTTAATGAAAGTTCATTTAACCATTGGAAGAAATTCTCCTGCACTTAGGTGATGAATAAAAAAAAATGAGATTAGTACCTTTTAATATCTTTCCATAGTCTACCCTCCTTGCTTTGGTTATCTAACAGCAGTCCTACCATCATCACATGTCCAAAGTCATTTTAGGAGAAAACTTCACTGCTGTTTTTCTAACAAAATTACATATTCATCTCTCATACCTGGACTTGATATTTCAGATATCATCATGGAGTAATACTAGCTTCCAGAATCCAGGGCTCTTTACCTCGGGTTGTGTTACTTGTTTTGATTGTGGTCTCTTGATAATTACCATAGAGATATGGCCCAAATTACTTGTTTTTTTCTGATGTCTTGAGAATGCCCACTGAGACTTAGACAATGCAGGGCAAGTGACTAATAACATAGGATGGCCACAGGCCAAGGTTTGTGAGGAATTATGATATTTTTTCATGATATTTTCATATATGTTTTAAAGGTCAATTCAGTTGGGGAAAGATATACATATATATATAGATATACATACACAAATATATAATGTATGAATGCATATGTTAGTTGGCTGAAATTGGTTTATATATACAATTTGGGAGGAATCATTATTTTAGGTACAATATACTTTTAAATTTTTGTTGCAAATGTGTTCTAAATTATTACAAATATTTAATGTTAAAATTGGTAATGACAAGAATAATACTCAAATTGGTAGGATAATATTTAGAAAATACACAGTACTGTTTGTATTTTCAGAAAATGTCTTAAATATTTTTCAATCTCTCATGGACTTCCAAAACTTTGAAAATTATACGTGCCAGTTGTGAAGCAGTAATATTGTGCCCATTTAAAGTAATTTATTTTTAATTGGTTTTGAAAATATTTGCATTTAAAAATTGCTGGATAAACAATTACTCTAAAAATAAAGTACACTGATACTGAAAATATCTGACCTTGATATGTTTGTGTTTCTATGTCAAGATTAAAAACAAAAACAAAAACAAAACTTTCTTTAGATGTATAACCATGGACCACACCTATTGGATTCAGGGAACACTATGTTATCTTCAAGTGATGGAAAACACTTGTGATGAAAGAGGAAGCAAAAACCCTTATTGTCATTTGAAAGCAAAGGGAATTTGGCAAAAATTTCTACAAGAAAAAAAAAAGTCATTTTGGACACTGCCTATTTGGCCCATGAACAGAAATGAATCAAGATGGACTTGGGTATTTTAAATACAGAAAGCTCTGGTTTGGATTTCAGGGCAGAATCATTCTTAGGGTTCACGCAATGACCAATGTACGGGAGCAGACAAGAGAGTAGGCTGGCTAGGATGGGTGTATATTTAGTTAGATATGTATTGAGCAAACCCCTCCCAGCCATACTCCACTGGCTAAAATACAGGGTATAAAGGGATTCTGATATCTCACAGTTCTTCCCAAGATGATGGGGAAGGACTTGGCAATTGAGAGCTAATTAACTCTGCAGGAGCCATCAAAGCACTGAGTAGGCACATAAGAGTAGTGTTTGTTTTTTTATGAAGTAAGAGAGAGAGCAAGACACTTAAATAAAGAACTGTGAGCTTTATGTATAAAATTTTTCTGATTGGTCTAAAGTGAATTATTTATTAAATCAAACAGCTCCTTAACTCAATAATTCAATTTATCTATTTTGGAAAAAAAATCCAATGAAAGATACAAGTATAAAACATTATTTTGTAAAGGATCTGTGAAATTATAAAATAAAAATATTCTTATACCAAACTTAATAGAATATAGGTAGTTTTCTACTCTTCATATATTCATGTACTTATGTTGAGATATATTTTGTCAATTGATGGTAAAAATCAATATTGAACAGATTTCATTTCTCCCCCCAAATTCAATTATTCTTTGTTGGGCACATAGCAAGCTGATTCTAATAAATATGTGGAGCACACAATGGGTCAAAGAACAGAAAAATCCTACTTTGAGGAACTCATATTTTGAAGAATGTAGCCATTTAGCAAAGAGTGGGCAAATGAAGAAAAACAGACAAAGCTAGTTATAGTTAACTTGTAATGTTACAGGAAGGAAGGATAAAAATAGATGCTTTCAAGGTTTTGTGATATGCTTCATTATTAGGAACAAAGTGTATCTATAAAAGCAGAGATGAAGTAGCTAGTGGGTAGGGTTCATGGATATTTCCTTATGGGGATGACCTGAACTTGCCCTTGATAAATGTGAGAAATACTAATTATCCTTTAAAATAATTTTATATGATGACAGTGGGTAATGTCATAACTCAAGCCATTAATGATTGGACTTGTTATCACTTGTTTAGAGTGATTCTACTTGTATAAGAAGAATGTAATTTTTACATAGAGTGTTCTAGTATATGATCATAAGAGTATAGAGGTGGCTTCGATAACAGAGAGAATTGTATCTCTAAAGAATTGCATCACTAAGGAATTGTATCACTTACAATTTACTTTGAATTTTATCACTAAAGAAACTGATACTATTAAGTTTTATTTTAATTATATTACTCCAGGAGCAAATTTGAGCCAGTCCTTATTCAAAGAGAGAAAGAAAGGGAACACAAATGTTGTTAGAAGACTACAATCATGGTAACTCAATCTTCTCCAAATCCTACTAACCTGTAAGAAAAAATGAAGAGTGCTGTTGGAAAAATACCCAGGAAGGCATGATCCTATGAAATCAGAAAGATGTTGGTCATTTGAGATTTAAATGAGATGGTGAGGGTATCAGATTCACTCACATATTTGCTGCCACACATGTCCATTGCTGAAGGGAAAGGATAAACTTTTTACCGATTTTTGAATAACACTTGGTACCAGGCACCAAGGGTACCAATTCTTACAGTAGCTTCACAAATTCCTTCATGATAACAATTTCTTTCTTCTTCCAGTCACAATCTCTATCCATGTAGAATGAGATAAAGCCCTAGTGGCTTATTTGGGGAATAATAATCAAATTATATTTAATATTCAAGACTACTTGATAATTTACCAATGCATTGTGTCTAAAAATAATTTCTTACACCTTCCTGTAACTCATTCATAAAAACTCATGTGAAAAGATATTGGTGGATTGAAAAGAAAGGCAATAGGACATTGCTACACTTTTTGTTTCTGAACCTTCTTTAGATGTACCTTAGAAAGAAAAAAAAGTTTCAATATCTATCATTGAACTCAACTATTCAATTCTCTAGCTGACTGGGGGCTATAACTATGGCATCCACTCTAGGCTTTGAATTAGTTACTGTGACACAGGATTTTAACTTGTGAGGTGGTTATTCAAGATGGCAGGCATGTTTACAACCAGTAAGAGAACATGAATGCAACAACAGAAAACACTCAGTTCCATAGTTGAATATTATATGGTTCTAGGCACTGTAACTGATTTCTAAGATGGCAAAAGTGGACTCTTCATATCACTAATTCTCGGTCATATTGATCATTGCCCACAGTTGTCAAGTCATCAAACATCCTTTATAAGCATTTCTAGAGTCTCTGTAGACCACTCAATCTCTTTTAATATAACATATTTCAGCTTATACTATACTTAATTTATTTCTGTGTTTTCATTTAAGGAGCCAGACTGAAAATATCATACTCCAAATCCCATTTAAATTCAGTTGTTAACCCTTGATAGAGGAAAGAATAAGGGAGAGAGAAGGAGAACCTGAAGTAAAACTGTGATTATAGGTACTGAGAAAGTGGAAAAGTTCCTAATATGTTCAGAAGAAAAGATTAAGATTTTGTGATTAATTGTATTTGTGGCAATGAAAGAAAATAAGTTTAAGTAGATTTTCATTTGCCAAATTGTCCCATATTTTTATGTGATCCATAGACTCTTTTCTCCCAAACTATAGCAATTTCTCAATAAATATATGTGTAGCACTTTGGCAGTTTGATGTAATTACGAATTCCAAAAATAGATATTGGATCATGCTTGTAAACTGGTCTGCTAATCTGGGCATGATTAAGTTATGATTAGGGATTTAACTGGGCCATGTCAGTAGGGTGTTGAGCTTCAGCCATTGGTGGGGTGGGAATCAAACATAAAAGGCACTGCAAAGAACAGAGTTGAAGCAGTTTTGATATTGGAGTTCTGAAGAGAAAGGAAAGAATGCCCTGGGATAGAGATGAGCCATTTGCCTGAGAGTTCTCAGTTGGCCTTATGGAGAGAAGCAAAGCCTAGAGAGCCTCATACTGTACAGCTGACCTTGTGGAGGAAACAGGAGCTAAACCGGGAGAGAAACACAGCCCCGGGAAGAGAGGAACCCAAGAAGCCTGAACCCTGGCAAAGGTCAGCAGCTGTCTTGCTCCAACACGTAGCAATGGACTTTGGTGAGGGAAGAAACTTACCCTTCCTGGCCTGTTAAATGTGGACTTCTACCCCAAATAAATACCCTTTATAAAGACCAACCAATTTCTGGTATTTTGCATCAGCACCCCTTTGGCTGACTAATACAATATGTTTATGGTATTTAAGTAGCAATATCTGTCTCTTTATTCTCCAAATGTAAAACTTAAATAATTTATGTGAGATAAGGTAAATCTTCCAACAGTAAACCATATTTATATCTTCCAACATCACTATGACATTATCATTTTTTGTCATGAAAAGTGTTAACATTGTTTAAAATACGTATAAACAACTATACCTCATTTGCCATTTCATATTTCAAACTTTTGACCAGTTAGTACTGACAAAAACACTAAATTCTAACTTGGCATTAGTATATAAACAGCCACATTCATATCATAATTTAAAATGCAGATCTTCTAGTCTGGAAAATCATTATTTCCAATACAAATACTGTGGTCATTCATCTCACTCCTGGTTCAATTAACTCAGGCTTTATCTAAAATGTTTCCTCTTTCTTTTTCTCACTTCTTAGAGGATGAAAATTTTATATTCATTATTCTCTACTGGAGAGCAATGCCCCTTCCACTAGAGAATACAAATAAGATAATATTTAACAGAAATAAAGGTGGAGTTGAGAAGTTATATCTGTTACAATACTGATCCTAATAAGTTTATTTCCCACTCTCCAATATTGGTCACAGAATTATGTGACTAATGAGTTAAGAGTACACTTCCCATGACAGGTATTATTTTATAGAAGTGTCCAGTGGCTACATGGAATGGAAAATTTGAATGTGTCCTGGGGAATGATTGAGGAGTGGAGTGGTTAGACTAACATGTATTCATTAGAATGTAAGTTTTAAAAATCATCTTATAAAGTATTCCCAGATTCATTTATAGCCCAGTTTAATTACAGAACCAGAAGTATAATTGTTAAAAAATGCTTTTACCTGTGATTCACCCACAAATTTTAGGAACTCTGTTAGTGGAATTCATAAACTTGTCACATTTCATCCATAGTGATGTAAGGCTTTCTAAATTCCCAAGTACTTATCTGACTAAACTATATATTTGTCAGTCCCATTGTGTACTGGCAAAAACAAGGAACATTGCACACCCATTAAGGGTAAGGTGTAATTAAAATAAATTGAAGACTCTTTTGCTTTCAATTATGTCCATATATCCTAAAATAATTATGTTTCAGTTCTCTTTATTTAATCTCATATGGGAAAAAAAAAACTTTTATAGTAAAATTGTTATTCTGGAAGTTAACTTCAAGTTAGGCAGTTACATTTTCATTACTACTTATTATAACAACCTTCCTATTGACCAGTTTTTAGTAGAATAATATCTTTTTATAGTTATGAAAACCATCACCAAAAAGAAAGAAAATTATAGCTTTAAAATATCTAATTATTTTGTAATAACCTTTTAAATTCACCTAACATAATTCTCTATCTTCAGTCTAGGATTATATATTTTTTAATTACACACATTGCTTAATGTACAAGCACCTGAGGATTCCTCATTAGTGGAGAAACATTGTCTCCATTTTCACAGAAAAACATTTCTTTTTTCATGAATCCTTACATCTCCGTTTTTCTCAGGCTATGGAAGACAAGGCTGAGCATGAGATTAAGGACTGTGTAGAAGACAAGCAGACCCACATTCCCTATTTGATATCAAAAGGATCTCGAGCATATACAGGTGTAAGGAGAGGGTGCATAATAGAAAGTCAACACAGTGAGTTGAGTATGACATGCCAAATAAACCTTCCTTCTGTTCAATGAATGCATGTCAGGATTAGCAAGGAGAGTCCAACCAAAGAAATATGCAATGCCAATTAACAAAAACACTAGTTAGAGAGTAATACTCACAAACACTGTGTACTTATAGATCCAGGTGTTCATGTTCACAAGAGACAACATGGTTTGTATATCACAAAAAAAATGATTAATGTCCCTGTATTGGCAATAGAGGATGTGGAGTTCTTATTCAGTAAGTGCACATGCATCCCCTATAAGTGTTGGCTGCAACTCTGCTGGGATTCAGAGCTCAACTGGCACATGAACAATCTGAAGATTTAAGACTCCAACAGGTATATTTAAAGGGTATATTGGCAATTATAGGTTTAAATAAAAGAATAGAAGAATCTTGAATAAGGAAATTATAAATGAGTGTAAGTATGTTATATTTGGGAAATAGATTATCATATCATCCCAAATAGAACAGCCAAATGGGTGTTTATTTCATGAATCTGTGTGCATTGCCTATGGATCCCAGATATCTCCAGAGCCCTTTGGAACTCTTGTATGTGGTGCTGTTCACTGTGGCTGTTGGTGAAAACTGTCTGAGACTTGCTTAAGTGAAACGTCTGGAATGACCTCCTGTCCCACTTTGAAATCAATTAACCATAAAAACCCTTTTTTGTTTAATGTTTTTCCCTTTTGATCAAGGTCTTTTTCAAATGCATACCAGGTTAGCATTTGGTAATAATCTCCCATTGCTAAGGAGGCTTATTCCAGGAAGTCCCATCCCATATCTGGAGGCAGATAGTGTGTTTATTTGCTAAGTTTGGCTTAGAAAGAGGACATATTTAAGTAACAGGGAAGTTTTCGAGTTAACACTTAGGTATTAATTAGAATGAATGATGTACCTTTTTATAAATCCTGAAAGAATAGTCTTATATTGTATTTTTAACTAAAATTCTCAACCACTCCAGAATTCACTGTGTTATATAGTCCAATGTCTTATCCTCTTGCTTTCCTTCTAGACTCATGGTCAGGCCAAAACTTCCCCCTTTCAACCACATTTACACTCACCCTTCAGCACTGTTAATTACACTAATATCTCCACAGCCCCAATTCCATCCACTTCCAAACTGTAGCAATACACTAAATAATAAATTCTGCAGATTAAGCATCAACTCACTAATCTCTACACCACTTCCATCATCTACATTCCAGAATCTAACTCCATAGGTATGCTCACTCTTTTCAGATCATATCAGTGATATCATGCAATGTTATATATGTTATACTTTTGTGTATGGATTATTTCACTCAACACAAATTCTGGCAAGTTCATCTATGTTGTTGCATGTCTCAAAATTTCATTCCTTCTTATAGCTGACTAATATTCTATCATATAAATATACTATATTTTTATCCTTTCATCTGTTGATGGACACCTGAATTTTTTCCATATTTTGGCAATTGTGAATAATGGCCTTATTAACATTGGTGTGCATAAATGTCTGCATCCCTGTTTTCAATTCTTCTGGGTATGTATCTAATAGTGTGATTGCCAGATCATATGGTAATCCTATACTTAGCTTCTTGAGGAACAGCCAAATAATTCCCAAAATTGCCTGCATCATTCTATATTCCTGCCATCAGTGAATGCGTGTTCCTACTTCACCATATCCTTTCCAACATTTACAGTTACTGTTGTGTTTTTTTTTTAATATCAGCCAGTTAGGTTTGAAATGATATCCTATTGTATGTACTGAGTTGAATTTCCCTAATAGTTAGTGATGTTGAGTATCTTTTCATGTACTACTTAGCCACATGTATTTTCCCTTTGCAGAAGTGTGTTCAAGTATCTTGCTCAATTTACAAATGGGTTGTTTATCTTTTTATTATTGAGTTGTAATAATAAAATATCTTCATATATGCTGGATATTTGACCCTTATTGGATATGTGGTTCCTAACTATTTTTCTCCCTTTAAGTAGGCTGCCTTTTCACTTGGCTGACAAACTCCTTTGAAGCACAAATTTTTTAAGTTTGAGGATGTCCCATTTATCTATATTTTCTTTCACTGCATGCACTTTAGGTGTAAAGTTCATGAAAAAATTTCTACCAAAAAGTCATGCACTATCTTTTAGGACCTTTAAGTTCCTGGCTCTTATATTTAGGTCTTAGACCCATCTTGAGTTAATTTCTGTATAGGGCATGATATAGGAATTCTTTTTCAATCTTTGGGATATGGATAACCAGTTCTCCCAACTGCATTTGTTTAAAAGACCTTTGTGTCCCAGCTGAGTGGACTTAACTTCCTTGTCAAATACCACTGTTCTGTAGATGTGATAATCTATTTATGAGCACTTAATTCAGCTCCATTGGAAAATATATCTATCCCTGTGCCAATATCATAAATTTTGGACCGTAGTTTCTTTGTATTATGCTTTAAAGTCTGGTAGCATGAGTCCTCCAACTTCATTTTGCTTTTTAAGTTGTTTTGTATATTTGGAGACCTCTACCCTTCCAAATAAATTTGATAATTACCTTTTCCATTTCTGTAAATATGCTTTTATAATTTTTATTAGGATTGTGTTGAATATGGAAATAGCTTAAATAGAATTGACATTGTGATAATGTTTAGTTTTCCAATCCATGAACACAGAATATCCTTCCATTAATTTAAGATTTCATGGATTACTTTTAGAAATATTGTGTAGTTTTTCATGCATAAATTTTTGGCATCTTTTGTTAACGTTATTCCTAGATATTTGATTCTTTTAGTTGCTGTTGTAAATGGGCTTTTTATTTCTTCCTCAAATCACTCAAAGTTAGTGTAAAGAATCAGTACTGAATTTTGCATGATTATCTTATATCCTGCCACTTTAACGAAGTTGTTTATCAGCTCTAGTAGTTGTAGTTTCTTTAAAGACTTTCTATATATAGGATCATGTCATCTACAAAGAGTGCAAATTTTACATCTTCCTTTCCAATTTGGATGCCTTTATTCTTTTATTTCTTTTTCTTGCAAAACTCCTCTAGTAAGAAAATCTGACAAAATTACAAATAAGAGTGGTAATAAAGTACATCTTTGTCTTCTTCAAATCATAAAAGGAAAGCATTTAGCCTTTCACCTTTGAGTATGATAGCTGAGGTTTTTCATATATGTCCTTTATCATGCCGAGAAAGTTTCCTTCTATTCTTATCTTTTGAAATGTTTTTATCAAGACAGGATTCTGAATTATGTCAAATGCCTTCTCTGTGACAATAGAGATCATCATACAATTTTTTTTCATTAGAGTTATTAATGTGGTGTTTTACATTAATTGATTTTGTTGTGTTGAACCATCCTTGCAAACTTGGTATAAAATTCACTGGATCATGTTGTATAATTCATTTGATTTGGAAGTGTGCTGTTGAGGATTTCTGCATCTAAGTTCATTGGAGAGACTGGTCTGTAAATGTCTTTACTTGTAGTGTCTTTATGTGGCTTTGGTATTAGGGTGATATTGGCATCATATGATGAATTAGGTAATATTCTCTCCTCTTTCATTTTTTGAAGAGTTTGAGCAGGACTGGTGTTCTTTCTGTAAAGTTTGGTAGAATTTGTCTGAGTATTCATCCGGCCCTGTGCTTTACAGGGTTGGAAGTTTTGTTTGTTTGTTTGTTTTTTAAATGTCTTAAAATTTCCTTGAAGAAGATTTTGATTATATAAATGTTACATAAGATATAGGGGATTCTCATATGCCCCAACTCCTACCCTTCCACACTTTCCCAAATTAACATCTTTCATTAGTGTGGTATATATGTTACAACTGATGAACATTTATTGAAGCATCACTACTAACCATGGACTATAATTTATATTATACTTTACACTCTGCCTTGCAAAATTTTGTAGATTATGAAAAAATATATAATGTCCTGTGTCCATCATTGCAGTGTCACACAGGACAACTCCAATTTACTGAAAATATCCCCATATTATACATCTTCTTTCCTTTCCTTCCCCTTAGAACCTCTAGGGGCCACTGCATTTATAATAATGATAAAAGGTTTTCAATTCCTAGAATAATAGTAAGTCTATAATAGAATAATAATAAGTCTAATTTAGTCCATTGTTCATTCACCAACCTTGAGGATTTGGGGATGGTAATGCCAACTCTGTTTCTATTTGAGATAGTGCTTAGATCCAATGGGGTAGATGGATGAAACTATCTTGCTTGCAGTTGCAGAAACTCTCTGCTCCTTGGTATGAGCATTGTCCATCATCATCCCCTTGTTAGTTGACCTGGGTGAGTCAAATGAACTGGAGAGTACGTGTTGCAACTCTGCTGAGATTCGGGGCTCAAGAGGGACATGAATGGATGAAAAATTATAGTCTCTGGGACATGTATTTAAAACATTTATTTCTAATTACAGGTTCAAATAAAAGGAGCACAAGAGAAATGTGTAGGGAAATTGTAAATGATTCTAACTCTCTTACACTGGGAATCATAAATTCTAAAATAAGGCCTTTACAGGGTCCCAAATTCCTGAACATGTTTGAACCACTTATAGTGTCTAGATGCTTCTAAAGTTCTTAGGAGCACCCCTGCTTGAGTAACTCTTTATTGTGGCAGTCAATGAGATCCTGCTGAGATGTGCATGAATATAATCTTGAATCATCTCCTAATTCACTTTAAAAATCTCTTAGCCATAAAAACTCATTTGTATTTAATATATCCCCTCTTTTGGTCTAGGTCTTTATCCAGATGCATTACTAGTTGGTGCATGGTAATAATCCTTCAGTGCCAGGGAGACTTATCCCCGGGAGTCATGTCCCATGGCAAAAGAAAGGTAGTGTGTTTATATGCTGAATTTGGATTAGACAGAAGCCACATTTGATCAACAAGGAGGCTTTCAGGAGGTAACTCTTAGGCAAGATATAATATATAATATTGCTAAGTTCCAATTTCACATGAAAAGATTCATAAGTACAATCAACAATATCATGGATCTGGTCTAATGATCTGTCTTCCTTCACTAGGCACTGCCCTTGTACTTGGGATATTCTTGCTGTCCTATTAGAGGATGTAGAAGAACTCCCCAGGATGGTAATTCAATATTCTTTTGGTCATTTGTGGGTCTCTATCAACTGAGACAATGTCCCATGAATGCTTGCATATATACATATATCTTAGAGGCATGCCCCCAGTCCACCTCTCCCCATACATCAACCCATCACTGACATCCTTCTTATGTAATATACCACTGCCACTCTTTTGATCTTTCTGTGATCCAAAGCCTCTCAAAAAAAGAAGACAACAAAATAACCAAATAAAATTAATTAGAAAATTAAACAATAGTTTTAAAATAAATAAAATAAAACATTTAAATAATGAAAAAATTACACACTGTATCTTTCATCATTGTAAGATCTATTGTCTTGTATGTACAGTGACATTTCAGGGTCATTTTCTTCTGTATATTCTCTCAATGTCTTTGTTTTTAAATTTTATCTTCAAGGAAGCTTTAAGTTACACAAAAATCACATAGAAAATATAGGGGATTCCTATATACTCAACATCATTTACCTTTTCCCCTCTTCCTTATTATAACAGTTTATATACAGATGATACATTTGTTACAGTTGATGTAAAATATTATAGCATTGCTACTAACCATGGTCAATGATTTACATTAAGGTTTTCATTTTCAACCATACACTTTTACAGGGTTTGACAAAATTTAAGGTGTCCTGTATCCATTTTTCCAAGATCAGGCACAATTCTAGTGTTCAACAAATGGCCTATATTCCATCTGTGCTAATCTTCCCTTCCCCTCCCTTTGGAACGTATGGTAAATATTGAATTTTTGAAGAATAAGAATCATGTTTACTTACAATAATACTGAGGGCTTGACATATTAGTCTGTTTATTTTTTAGTGGCACTGCCTATGTTCTTGAGATATTCTTTTCCTGCCAATTGAGAACATAGCAGGATGCCACATGATGGGAGTTTATATTTTCTTGTTTATTGTGTGTATGTCCACCCACTGAGATAAAAAAACTATAACAAAATGAGCACTTACATATTCCATACAAGCATACCTCAGGTTTGCCAATCCCAAATATCTCCCAACCCTGACTCCCTACACTAGTAAGCCTCCCTTGCCATATTTGCCAAAAGAACATTCCCAATATAGTAGTTTTAACCACAGACCTGCAAATCACAATTATTCACATGCTCTTTCTCCAACCCTTACCACAGTTTCATGGATAGTCCTACTCAAACTCTCCACCCTACTCCCACTCACTGACTAGCACTGCCAAATCCAAACACATCATTGCATCGCTCTCATGCCTATCCACTGCCCAATCACACCTTACCAACTTAACATAGATTTTGCTCATATGGGCATCAGATCACCACCCTCTACTCCCCTTATTTCTCCTGATAACCTATCTTCCAGATTCTAGGTCTGTGGGTCTGCTCAATTTGTTTAAGTCATATCAGGGTGCTCATGTAATATTTGTGCTTCAGTGCCTGGCTTACTTCACTCAATATAAGGTCTTCAAGATTATCCATGTTTTCCCGTGTGCTAATACTGCATTCCTTTTTACAGCTGAGTAATATTCCATTGTATGTATATACCACAGTTTGCTTTTCCATTCATCTGTTGATGGACATTTGGGTTGCTTCCAACTTTTGGCAATAGTGAATAATGCCACTATGAACATTGCTGTGCATATATTTGTTTGAGTACCTGCTTTCAATTCTTCTAGATATATAACCAGAATTAGCATTACTGGATCATATGGTAGTTCTATAGTTACCTTTCTGAGGAACCAACAAACTGTCATTCATAATTGCTGCACCATTCTACATTCCCACTCCAGTGCATAATTGTGCCCTTTCCTCCACATCCTCTCCAACACTTGTAGTCCTCTGTGTTTTTAATAGCCACTAGTCTAATAGGTTTAAGATGATATCTCATTCTACTTTTGATTTGCATTTCCCTAATAGCTAAGGATGTTGAGAATCTTTTCATGTGCTTTATACCTATTGTATTTCTTTTTTGAGGAAGTGTCTTTATTTTTTTAAGATGTAGGATTTCTTTATATATGCTGGATATTAAGCCCCTGTATTAGTCAGTCAAAGGGGTGCTGATACAAAATACCAGAAATCTGTTGGCTTTCATAACAAGTATTTGGGTTAGAAGCTTGCAGTTATCATATCATAAAACTTAAGTTACTTCCCTCACCAAAGTCTGTTGCCCTGTGTTGGAGCAAAATGACTGCCAACATCAGCCAAGAGTTCAGGCTACCTGTGTCCTCTCTTCCTTGGACTTGTTTCTCTCCAGTCTCAGCTGCCCTGCTCTCTCCACAAGGCCAGCTGTAGACTATCAGGTGACTGGCTCTGTCTTTCTCTCCAGGGCTCAATTCTCTCTGAGCTCAGCTGCTCTGCTCTTCTATGTGCTTACTTTCCAGGGTCTAGCTAAAAACTCCAACTCATTGCCATGTAGTTTTCTCTGTGACAACCTACTGATGTGGCCCAATCAAAGCCTTAACCATAATTTAAACACCACAGGTACAGACCAGTTTACAAACATAATACAATATCTAGTTTTGGAATTCATAAACAATGCCAAACTGCTACAGCCCCTATCAGATTGATGGTTACCAAATACTTTCTCCCATTGTGTTGGCTGTCATTTTACTTTCTTGACAAACTTCTCTGAAGCACAAAAATTTTTAATTTTGAGGAGGTCCCATGTATTGATTTTTTCTTTCATTGCTCACGATTTGGGTGTAAGGTATATGGAACCATTTCCTACGACAAGACCTTGGAAATGCTTCATTACATTATCTTTTATGAGCTTTGTAATCTTCACTCTTAAATTTAGATCTTTGATCCATATTGAGTTAATTTTTGTACTGGGCATGAGATGGTGATCCTCTCTCATTCTTTTGGATATAGATAATCTGTTTTCCAAGCACCACTGATTAAAGAGTCCATTCTCTCCTAGTTGAGTGGGTTTTGTTTCTTTTTTGAATAACAGTTGACCATATATGCAAGGATCTATATCAGAACACTCAGTTCTTTTCCATTAGTCAGTGTGACTATCCTTATGCAAATATCACGCAGTTTTGATCTTTGAAGCTTTGTAATAAGTTTTAAAGTTAGCTAGTGTGTTTCTTTCAATATTGTTTCTCTTGTTCAATATGTCTTTGGCTATTAGGACTCCTTGCCCTTCCAAATAAATTTCATAATTAGCTTTTGCAATTCAGAAAAAAAATGCAATTTTTATTGAGATTGTGTTAAATCTGTATATCAATTTTGGTAGGACAGATATCATAATGATGTTTAGTATTCCAATCCATGAACAGAAAAATTCTTCCATTTATCTAAGTCCTCTTGGATTTCCTTTATCAATGTCTGTAGTTTCTGCACACAAGTCCTTTATATCATTAGTTTAAGTTTATTCATAAGTGATTGATTCTTTTAGTTGCTATTATAAATGAAATATTTTCCTTGATTTCTTCCTAAAATTGCTCAATAGTGTTGTACAGAAATGCTACTTATTTTTGCGTTTTGATCTTATATCCTGCCACTTTACTGAACTCATTTATCAGTTCTAGTAGGTTTATTGTAGGTTTCTCAGGGTTTTCTCTGTATAGGATCATGTCTTCTGCAAATAGTAAAATTTTTAATTCTTCCTTTTCAATTTGAAGCCTTTTACATTTTTTTTCCATGGTAAGTGCTCAAGCAAGTACTTCTAACACAATGTTAAATTAGAGAGGTCACAGTAGGCATCCTTGTCTTGTTTCAAACCTTTGATGGAAAGCATTTAGCATTTCACCATTGAATATGATGTTAGCTGTGGGTTATTTCATATATAACCTTTATCATGTGGCGGAAATTCCTTTCTATTCTTATCTTTAAAGTTTTATTTATTTTTTAATCAGGAAAGGGTGCTGTTTTCTGTCAAATCCTTTTTCTACCTCAACAGAGTTGATCATGTGATTTGTAAAAATCTGTTAATGTGATGTATTACATTGATTGGTTTTCTTATGTTGAGCCACCCTTACATATGAGGGATGAAACTCACTTGGTCATGGTAAATAATATGCTTGATATGTTGTTGAATACTTTAGCATGAATTTTGTTGAGGACTTTAGCATACAGTTTCATTAGAGTTTGATCTATAATTTTCCTTTATTGTGGCATGTTTATTTGGCTTTGGTATTAGGGTGATGTTGGCAATCATAGAATGAGTTAGGCAATGTTTCCCCCACTGCTAATTTTGGAAGATGTTAAATAGGATTAGTGTTAGTTCTTTCCAGAATGAATGGTAGAAATCACCTGTGAAGACATCCGGTCCTATGCATTACTTAATTGGAAGATTTTTTCATAACTAATTTGATCTTGTTACTTGTGATTGGTCTGTTGAATTCATCAATATATTCTTTCATCAATGTAAGCTGCTTGTGATTTTCTAGAAATTTGTCCATTTCATCTAAGTTATCCATCTTGTTGACATACAATTTTTCAAAATATCCTCTTATGATGCCCTTTATTTATGTGGGATCAGTCATTATATGCTCTTCCTCATTTGTTATTTTAAGTATTTGCATCTTATCTCTTTTTTTCTTTCTTAGTCTAGCTAAGGGTTTCTCTATTTTATTAATTTTCTCAACAAACCAGCTCTTGGTTTTGTTAATTTTTTCTAGTGCTTTCTTATTTTCAATTTCATTTAGTTCTGCTCTAATCTTCATGATTTCCTTCTTTCTACTTGCTTTGGGATTAGTTTGTTGTTCTTTTTCTAATTCCTTCAGGTGTACAGTTAGGTCTTTGATTTTCGCTCTTTCTTCTTTCTTATCAGAAGCAGTTATGGTACGAATTTCTCTCAGCACTGCTTTTGATTCCTCCAATGGGTTCTGATACATTGTGTTTGTCATTTTCATTTATTTCAAAGTAGTTAATGATTTCTTTTGCAATTTCCTCCTTGACCCACTGATTGCCTAAGAGTGTGTTCTTTAACTTCCATATCTTTGTATTTAATCTGGTTCTCTACTACTTACTGATTTCCAGCTTCATTTCATTGTGGTGCGAGAATTGCTTTGTGTAATTTTAATCTTTCTAAATTAATTGATAGCTGTTCTGTGGTCTAGCATGTCATCTATCCTGGAAAACGATCCATGTGTGCTTGAGAAGAATATATATCCCACTCTATTTAGATGTAACGTTCTTTTATATATATTACATCTACATCTTCTAACGTATTATTCAAGGTCTCTGTTTCTTTATTGACCCTCTGTTGAGATGGTCTGTCTAAGGGTGAGAATGGTGTATTAAAATTCCCCACTATAATTGTAGAGTCATCTATCTCTCCACTAAATTTTCCAATGTTGCTTCATGTATTTTGAGGTGCCTTGGCTAGGTGCAGAAATGTTTATGATTTCTTTCTTCTTTCTTTCTTCTTGATATATTTCCCCTTTTGTTAATATATAATGTCCTTCTTTGTTTCTTACAATAGTGTTGCAATTAAATACTATTTTTCTGAAATTAGTAAAGCTATCTCATCCTTTTTTGGTTATTGTTTGCATGTAATATTACTTTTCAACCAATCACTTGCAACCTCTTTGTGTCCCTGGGTCCAAACTCAATTTCTTGTAGACAACATATACATGGATCGTGTTTCCTTATCCATTCTGCCAATCTGTGTCTCTTGATTGAAGAGTTTAATCCATTAACATTCAATGTTTTTACTTTCAAGGCATTAATTACATTAACTATATTTTCTTTAGGTTTATATATGTCATTTGTTGTTTTTATTTCACTTTTCATCTTTTTAATTATTCACACCAATAACATTCCTTCATACACTATCCTCCAACCTTTTGCCTCTTGCTTTTTTCCTGTCAACCTGCACAATTCCTTCTAGTATTTCGTAAAGGGCAGGTTTTTTGTTGAAAAACTCTCTTAATTTCTGTTTATCTGTGAATATTTTGAATTCTCCCTCATTTGGTATCCAGAAAAGCCTGCTTTACTGGATACAGAATCCTTGACTGAGAGTTTTATTTTTCTTTTAGCATCTTAATTATGTCATACTACTGCCTTCTTGCCTCTATGATTTGAGATAAGAAATCAACAATTAATTTTGTCAAGCTTCCCTTGTATGTTATGGACCTCTTTTCTCTTGCTTCTTTCAGTGTTCTCTCTTTGTCTTGAGCATTAGACAATTTAATAATATGTCTTGGGGTAAGCCTATTAAGACTTATGCAGTTTGGAGTGTGCTTCACTTCCTGACATTACGTCCATGTCACTCAAAAGAGTTGGGAAATTTTCAGCCATTATTTCCTCCAACACTCCTTCTGACCCTTTCCCTTCTCTTCTCCATCTGGGATGCCTATAATGTAAATGTTTGTGCCTTTTTTGTTGTCATTGTAATCCTTGTGTCTCTGCTGAACTTTTTCTATTTTTTTATCTATAAGTTCTACTATTTCTGATTTCAGATGTACTGTCTTCGACATTACTGATTTTTTTCCTCTGCCTGTTAAAATCTGGGCTTCCAGATGTTATGGGCTTCCAGATGTTATGGGCTTCCAGCATATTTTTATTTCTTGCATTGTGTCATTCATTATCATCATATCCTTTATCTTTTTAGGTATGTTTAAAATTTTTTCACTATACTGCCCCAGTTTCTTCTTAATATCCTTTATCTCTTCCTTCACTTCATTAAGGTGTTTCATGATATTTGTTTGGACATCCTTTATTAGTTGTTCCACATTCTGCAACTCCTCCTATTTTTCAGTTTGCTTTTTAGACTGGACAATGTCTTCCTGTTTCTTAGTATGGTTTGTAATTTTTTGTTGGTCTCTAGGCATCTATTTACCTTGATGGGCTTACTTGGTTGGTTAGCTTCTCTGTCTACTCTTGTTTTGTTTTGTTGTTTTGTATGTGTGTTGTGATAAGTTTCCCTTTTGACCCTTGGATCATCTTATTCTTTATCCTTGCAGTTGTCTATGTTCTCTTGAAAAAATATATTAAGACCAGATGAAAGGAAAGTGATAAGAAGAGAAAACATAATAATGAGATTAATTAAAAGCAGAAGAGGAACTATACAAGAGCTAGGAAAATAAATAAGATGAGCAAAAAATCATTAAAAACACAAAGGAATAAGAATAAAAAGGTGGAATAGAACAAATGAAACAAGAAACAAAATAGAGAAAAAATAGAATGAATTAAAACTCTGGAAAAATGAGAAGAGAAGAAAAGAAAAAAGAGAGAAAAAGAAAAAAATGAAAACCAAACAGTAAGAGGTGGATTGAAAGAAAAACAGCAGAAAATCGGAGGTGGGAAATGAAGGAAAGAAATGGAATAAAGTAAGTAGAAATGATAAGGAAAAGAAAAAAGGAAACAAATAAGGATAACATACAACAATGAATAAACAAAACAACAACAATAAGAAACAACCCTTGATATATTGCCTTCCTTCTTAGGCCCTTAGAATCTTCCAAGCTCATAATCTGCCTTATTGGAAGGTTTATGAATACTAATTCAATCTCATTACTTGTAATTGGTTTGTTGAAGTCTTCTATTTCTTCTTCCATTAGTGTAGGTTGCACATATGTCCCTTGAAATTAATTCATTTCATCTAGGTTTTTCTACCTGTTGGCATACTATATTTCATAGTATCCTCTTTTTATTACCTTTATTTCTGTGAGGTCAGTGGTGGTGTCCATTTTCTCATTTCTCATTCTTTTATATGCATCATCACTTTTTTTTCTTTGTTAGTAAGTTAAGGGATTGCCAATTTTATTATTCTTCTCAAAAAACATCTTTTGGTTTTGTTAATTCTCTTGATTATTTGTATTCAAGTTCATTTAATCCTGCTCTATTCTTTGTTCTTTCTTCCTTTCTGCTTTCTTTGGGATTAATTTCTATTCTTTATCTAATTCTTCCCTATGTGCAGTTAGGCCTTTGATTTAATTCTTTCTTCATTTTTAATGTAGGCATTTAGGGCTCAACATTTTCTTCTCAGTACTGATATCACCACATCCCATAAGATTTGATATGTTGTTTTCTCATTTTCATTGACTTCAGGATATCTACTGCTTTATCCTTCAATTTCTTCTTTGACCCACTGATTATTTGAATGTGTTGTTTAAATACTATGTACTTCTGAATTTTTCAGTTCTCTATCCATTAATGACTTCCAGCTTCACTGCATTGTGCATAGAAATAGAGCTTTGTATAAATTCATTCTTACTATATTTGTTGAGACTTGTTCTCTTAAACAGTATTTGGTGTATATTGCAGAAAGATCCATGAGCACTCAAGAAGGATGCTTATCTTGCTATTTTGGAGTACAAAGTTCTCTATACAATCATCATTTCTAGTTCCTCTAAGATATTACTCAAAATCTTTTTTTCTTCATTGAGACTCTTTTGATATGTTCTGTCTATTGCTGAGAGTGGTATATTGAAGTCATTCACTGTGATTGTGGAAGTGTATATTCCTCCCCATATTTTTTCCAGTTTTTGTTTCATGTATTTTGGGATGCTGTGGTTAGGTGCATAAGTATTTAAAATTGTCCTTTCTTTTTTGTATTATTATTTTGCTACCAAAATTTAAAGATAATGAGAGATAAACTACAGGTAGTAGAACTGTTATTCTGACAGATAACTCCAAGTTAAGTAGGTTCTATTTTCATTTCTACATGTTACTAAAACATTCCTATTTCCCACAAATTAGTGAAATATATATGATTTTTCTATTGAAGGGAAAATAAGTACAAAGCAAACACAAATTATGACATGAGAATATATTATTGACTCACTCAAGCTTCATTTTGAAATCATTTATATTAATATTTCTCTGGCCTTAAACATCAAATAGAGTATTTCTTAATTTTTATACATGGCTAAATTTCATGTACCTGTGCTTTGTGGACTAATGGAGAAACTTTGTCCACCTCAAACAGTTTCTCTGAGCCACTGTTATCAGGCTCCCTACCAGTCCTTGTTTCTCAGGCTGAAATAACAGGGTAGAGCATGGGGATATTTGTGTAGAAGATCTTTTTCCAACTCTTTCTTGCAGCCTGATTGTGTATTTGTATCTATGGTGAGTCTCTTGTAGACAATGAATACATAGCCTGTATTTTTTCATCCATTCTGTCAGTCTATGTCTTTTAATTGGGGAGTTCACTCTATTAACATTCAATGCTATTACTGTAAAGCCATTATTTACATCATTCATTTTATCCCTTGGCTTTCCATTGTCATAACTTACTATTGTCTGTTGTCTGTCTTTTAACCATTTCAGTTACCCTTACTTATAATTTTCATTTCTAGCCTCTTCTCCAAGCCTCATGTCCTTGTCTTTTCATTTCAGTCTGTGGCACACACTTCAGTATTTCTTGTAGATCTGGTCCCTTGGTAAAAAACTTTCTTAGTTTTTGTTTGTCTTGGAGACTTTAAATTCACCTTCATTTCTAAAAGAGAGTTTTGTCAGATGAATAACTCTTGGCTGGCAGTTTTTCTCTTTTAGTAACTTACATATGTCATGCCATGGTCTTTTCTTCTCTATTGTTTCTGATGAGAGTTTGGCTCTTATACTTATTTAGGCTCCCTTATAAGGGATACATTTCTTTTCCATTGATACACTCAGAATCCTCTACTTCTATCTGACATATTACATTCTAAATAGTAGATGTCTCAGAGTCGGTCTGTTTAGATTTATTCTGTATGGGGAATATTGTACTTCTTGAATATTGATAATCATGTCTTTCATAGGTTTGGAAAATTTTGGGTCATTATTTCCTCAAATAGTCTTTCTGACTCTTTTCCATTCTCTTCTCCTTCTGGATCACTTATACAATTATCCAGTTTGGGTGTTTTCTGCTATCATTCAAGTCCATAAAACTTTGTTCAATTTTTTTCCATTCTTTTCTCTCTCTATTCTTTTGTCTTTTAAAGTTCAGATGCTCTGTCTTCCAATTAACTGATTTTTTCCTCAACCAACTCAAATATTCTACTATATGTCACTTAATTGTGTCTTTCATTCCCACAAACTCTGTTACTTCTTTGCAGGCTTTCAAATTGTGCTTTATACTCACACAGTGTCACATTATTAGTCTTTATATCTTTGATGATCACTTCCTTGAATGCTTTAAATTAAATAACAAGATTTGTGTAATCATAATTGATTAGTTGTCTTAAATTATGTGTCTTGTCTGGATTCTTGCTTTTATTTCCATTGCCTGGGCCATATTTTCCTGTTTCTTAGTATGCCTTGTAATTTTTGGTTGTTATCCAGTCATCTGATTGTGTTGGTGGTTTTATTCTGATAATCCGTTTCTCTCTTGCCTAGTTTTTTTTTTCTTTATTACTTTATTTATTTATCTCTCACCACCCCCTCATTGTTTTGCACTTGCTGTGTCTGTTCATATTGTTTCTTTAGGAGGTCCCAGGAACCAAACTCAGAATCTCTGATGTGGGACAGAGGTGACTAATCACTTAAGCCACCTTCATTCCCTGGTTTGTTGTGTCTCTTGTTATGTTTTTTCTCTTGTTTTTCTTGTTGCATCATCTTGTTGCATCAGCTTGCCATGCCTGCTCATCATGTCAGCTTCCTGTTTTGCTTGTCCTCTTTAGGAGGCACCAGGAAGCTCTGCTCCCTGCTTTATTGTTATCTCATTATGTTTTTCTTCTTGTGTCTTTTTTTGTATCATTTTGTTGTATCAGTTTGCTATACCTGCCCATTGTGCCAGCTCTCTGTCTTGTTTAGGACGCATCAGGAAATGAACCATGGAACTCCCATATGGTAGGCAGGAGCCCAATCACTTAAGCCACATATACTTCCCTGCTAGTGGTTTTAATTCACAGGTTTTATTTGATTTTTGGTTCAATTCTTTTCTAAAACTTTAATATAGCTCTGGTTAAGTTAGTAAAACAGGGTCAGGAAGACAATACTGATTCACAAATGAGATAAAGTATGCCTGGGAGGAGCAGGAGAGATATGTCTTGTCTTCCTTCACTCTTACTTTTGAACTGATGGTATACTTTGGCAAACCATTTCTATCCATGGAAGCATTCAAATTCTACTGATTTCTTCAGAACAATTGATTCAAAACCAGTTTATGCTGGTTAAACTCCCTGAAGAGAAACCACATTCAGCCCTCAAATGCAATCTCTCTCTTTACATGGAGGAATATGTCCATTCCTCTCCCTGTTAGTTGCTCAACTGCAGGTTTTACTTGGTCTGTTCACTTCAAGGGTGGGGGATGGGCAGCATTCCTAGCTGCTGGAAGAGGGAGCAACTCACAGTTTTCATTTTGACCTCTTTGTCTCTCTATCCCCAGTCCATGCTAGATTTGCATGCAGCATTCTCTTGGTTTTCAGGCCCCCAAAGCAGCTCCCTCAGACTTTTTCTATGCTTTCTTCCTTATTTTCTAAGAGAATCCTGCCTGAGCTACTCCAATGACCTCTTACAAGAAGCTCACCCACCAAAGTAATATTTGAAATTAGTTTTACTATGGCTGCCAGTTTAAATTTGTCTGGGCTGTTAGAACACAGTACTGGAAATTGGCAGTCTAAATCCAAGTGGCTGGCCCAATCATGCTTCCTCTTATGGGGAAAATCTATACCTCTCTCCTGGCTTCTGGTGGGTAACCATCAATCCATGGTTTTGCATGTCCTGTGGAGGCATAAGTCAATATCTGCCTCATCATATCTCTCTCTCAATGCTTTAATTTCCTCTGTTGATAAGGTTATACTAGTATTGGATTAAGAGCCCACCTTTATTCAATTTGACCCCATTTTAATAACATCTTCAAAATTCCTATTGCCAAATGATATTACATTCATGGGACCAATGGTGTGGATTTGGACATATCTCTTTAGAGGACATAATTCAATTCATAAAACTATCTATCTTTTATCCAAAATTGTATTCCCATTGCAAAATCTCTAACAATTGCAAATGTAAAGTCATATATGCCACACTGTATTTCTGTTGTTACAAATAATTAAAAAGTATTCTCATTGTTATGCAGATGGAAATTAAAAACTTAAATTTATAGTCATTTAGTCAAACTGAACAATGACCTGGTGTCAAGGTCAGGGATAAATTCTTGTTTACTGATTCCTAATTCAGGTTTCTGTCCTTCAGGATTAAGAAGATATTCTTCATCCCTTCTTTTTGGCACTGACCTTTCAGACATCAGTAATCCCTACCATGGAAGGGCCTGCAATATCAAATAAATATTCTTTGGTAATTCCTTGACTGTTTTAAAATTTTTAATGACTAAAGTTAATGTATAGATGCTGAAGGTCCTACCTTTCTTAAGCTACCATGAATATAATCATCAACCAATTCCTAGCTAAAAGTGACAAAAAAGAATGTAATATGGGGTATTAGTTGAGAGAGTCCTGCTACTTTCTCATATAAAATGACAAAAACCTCTGAATTATATAGGTTGTGGCTCATAAAATAAACAGGCCAATAAGCCAAGCCCTTAATATTAATACTTGCACTTATGAAACTTATTCCTGTGAAAATAAGAACTTTAAACATTTAAATAGTATTTAATTAAAATAATCTTAATACTTAAACAAATTATGTTCATTTACTAGGTACAAATTGAGAATTTGTATTCACTAATATGTTTTCATAAAATTCCACAAACTAAAATTATACTTTATACATTATATAAACACAAACTCACATAGATAGATGATAGAGAGAGAGAGAGAAAGAGAGTGAGATGATACAATAAAGACAGAGAGAGACAAGGAACGATTACTAGAATATATACCTTAATTGTATTTCCTGATTCGGATGGTTTGACACTACTACATTTCACAAGTAAACTTGGCAGAATTTTGTTTGAAAACTTAGATCATATTTTAGTACCATCACTTATTAGGAATTTCAACTTAGTTTAGTGAATTTAACTATCTGACCTTGTATTGTTTATACTAAACAGACATAAGAAATTAAATAGACAATATATATGCGTGCTTAATACATCTTACATATGATATCAGTTAATGCAATAGTTCACAACTTTGGGATGATTTTGCTCCCCAGGGGACATTTGACAATGTCTGGGATCATAAATGCAGTTGTCATAGCTACCAAGGTATTTTGATATCTAGTGGGGAGGGACTGGAATTTTTGTTATATATTCTACAAAGATAAAGATAACTATGCTCACTCCCAAAACAAAGAATTATCAGGCATAAACATCAATTTTGTAGGTAGAGAAATGCTGAATTATTGGTAAATTTGAATTTCTCCTACTTCCTTTATTCCATTTTCATCATCCTTTGCATTCTACTAAGATTATGCAATGATAAAGCTTTCTGATTTTTTCTATACACTATTCCCATTTGATCTTCTCAAAACCACTGTTAGGTTTTCAGTGCAAATATTATACCTATTTCAAAAGAGCATGTAAGAGCTAGCAATAAGATAAAGCCTTTGGTACCATATAACTACTTCTCCCTTACAGGCATAAATATACAAAGGAAATTTCATCCTCTTTGACGATTATCGAAGATTTTTCTCTAAATACTATTATTATTCTCTAGTTCTTCTGCAGTAACCTAAGACAAATCAGCATTCACATGGCTGAATGTTGTATATGCCTGTGCCAATAGGTTTCAGCCTGACATTCCTCTGTTTTCCTATTCAGACACTAGGATTATAAGTGAGCTCAAAACACAAATAAAAGAGAATAACATACACAACTCTCTATTGTTGGGGCTTCCATCCATAGATCTTGCTGAAGAGTGCTGCATAAAAATACAACCAGCTTCTCACACTCCACTTCTAAACTTATATTACTTATCTTTACTTGTCCATTTTTTATTATTTTTTATTTAGTTTTTGTTTTTAAAGACACTTTTATTTACATAATGTTAAATAAAAAATGCAGGGGATTCCCATATGTCTGTCTCCCTCTCCCTTCCATATTTTCTCCCTTTAATGTCATTAGTGTGGTACATTTGTTACAATTGATGGACACATATTAAAGCATTGCTGCTAACCATGGATTCTAGTTTACAATGCAGTTTACAATTTGCCCCCCAAAATTTTACAGGTTTTGACAAAATTTATAATGGCCAGTATCCATCACTACAATGTCATGCAGGATAATTCCAATGTCCCAAATGTGCTGCCAGGTTATATTTATTCTTCCCTCTCCCTCCCCTCAGAACCTTTGGTGGCCACTGCCACTGGTGGCCACTGCCTTTTAAATCTATGATCCAAGGTCTTCCATTGCTAGAATAATATTATCTAATTTAGTCTATGGTTGCATTTGCCCCTTATGCTTGCTCATTCCACAATCTTGAGGATTTTGTGATTATGATGGCCACTCTCTTCTGCTGTGATGAAGCTTAGTTTCCTTGGGGCAGATGGATGGAACTGTCTTGCTTTCAGTTGTAGATAATCTCTGTTTATTTTTACCAGGCCTTGTACATAATTTTTTTTGTTAGTTGTCCTGAGTATGTCCAGTGAAATGGAGAGTAGGTGTTGCAACTCTGCTGAGATTCAGGGCTCAACCAGAATATAAGCAGACTGGAGCTTTAAATCTTTAGACCATATATTTAATATGTATAATGCTAATTATATGTTCAAATAAAAGAGGTAGAAGAGTCATTTGTAGGGCAATTATAAATGAGTCTAACTCTGTTACATTGGGAAGCATATGTTCCAAACTAAGTCCCACTAGCAAGGTGTCGAATTCCTGAAATTAGTGCCCTGCGTATTGTGTCTAGATGTTTCTAGAGCCTTAGGAGCCCCACTCATTGAAGCACTTATTGGGCCATCAGTGATATCCAGCTGAGATATGCATAAGCATTTACTAGTCTTTTAATTGAACAATTTAGCGACAGCTTCCTTTCTTTCTATATAATCAATCAGACTGTTAGGAGGATAATTTAAAATGGAATCATCCAAGGTGCCTGGAGGTAAACACTTACATTGCCAAGATTATAAAATCCATTGCAAACATTTTCAATTTTACTGGCAATTTTAGCTCTAATTCCTGTTGCAATAGATACATATAGTATCTATTGTCTGGTATTCTAAAAAAATCCCTTTACCGTCAAGTACTGGAATTCCCTTGTCTTCTATGTCCAGTGTGTTAAATCCTATTTATCTTTTAATAATTCTTTTAAATCCATCCTTTTTGTTCAAATTTCTGTGCTCAAGTAAGTCTAAATAAATTGTTCTATGATATGTGGTTTCATCTATTTCACATATACTTTTATTTTCATGTTGATACAAATTATCATCATGTAAAAATGTCTATGTCCATTAATACATCAACAGAAACTCATACATAACATTAACCACTGAAGTATATTTAAATTCAGAAATTTTTGCTTTCATTTCTGTGTAGATTATTTGAGATGACAAATGTACTTCCCAGAAATGAAGACAACTCATGTTTTATGAACAAAGAATTTTGTCTTTCAAAGTATCCAAGAGTAAGCTAGTTCTTTTATTTTATTTTTTAAAGAAGTGTGTATGGAAATTTTATACCCATTAGTCAAATAAATAGTTATTCCTGACCTCTCCTGGTAAATGAAATTTGGAATTTCATTTACAAGGCACTCATATCAGTACTATATAAAGACTAATCTATTCTTAAATGTAATCAAAATTCTTCCAAATAATTTTCATGTTTCTTCCCCATAATAATAACAGTTATAATAAGTATATTTCATTTAATGGCAATCCCACATGCTTTATCTAAGCAGGCTTCCACAAGTACTTTCTACATAAAAGTCCATATTCATCCTCAGTAACATCTTTGATATTTTAGATATATCTGAGAAGACACATCTGCAACCATTAGTCTAGGATTCTTTACATGCAGGTTTATTCTAATGTTTGTTTTGTGTTCACTTTTCAATGCCTATGAGACTTGAACAATGGAAGATGAATCACTAATAATCCTGTGTGGTGATAGACCAGGCCAGGATTTGTCAGAGGGTGTATGGGGCAGGGTAGGGCAATTATGATCATTTTTTCAGATGTTATCAGGCTTGGTAGTTGTCAACTGATTGGAGAAAAAGGCAAATAGTGTCCATTTCTCTCCTCCCAAAATATCATTCACTGAAATTTTCTGTGTTTTGTATACTTATATTCAGTAAATCAATAGTATTGGTGAGCCTAAAGATATTAATTTATTTTAACTCATTTGTTACTTATTAAATTGCCAAATACATCAACTAAATTAAAATAAGAAATAAAGAAAATAATGTGAAATCTTCCATTCTGCTGCTGATTTTTCTTTTTTTTGTCTAATTATTTTATTGATTGCTGTGACAGGGTACAAAATTGTGCACATTGTACATGATTGTTTTGTAAGTTCACAACTTCTCTAATAAAATACATTTATTAAAAAATAAGACATATGAATAAATGTAAGTATGCATGTCTTTACTGAATTAATTATTTTTAAATATATTAAAAGCATAAATTATTGGAAATTATTTTATTAATCACAAAATTCATGTGATTTTTAAAATTTTTATGTACAAGGTATTTCACTTTTATGGTTTGAAATTCTGTTTGAAATACTAGGTAAAATAATTATATTTATATGACATGTGAAATATTACTAACTATAGTTTATGATACTTTAAAAATGTGCACTAGTGTAACTTTATTCCAGATAATATCTAATTTTTCTAAGTGTTTACAGGTATCAAAAAATGATAATGCTTATTCAGTATAAGCATTTTCAAAATAAAATATTTAAAAATTGTTGGCAAAGAGAATTATCTGAAATAAATGAAAATACATTGAATTTGCAATACTAAATTACTTCTTAAGGTTTTTCATTGAAGGTTACACACTTGGTTTTTCAAATAAGAAAGACTTGATTATATAAGGCACAGTTTAAATTTCTTCTGCTTTAGAAGATTAAAAACATTGTGGTCAAAAATGAAGCAAGACCCTTTATTGATATGTGAAGAATGTTAGTAAAATTTTCTAAGAAGAGTAAGATATTTTAGACCCTTCACTCATACTAACCATTTGAGTCCACTAAAGTAGACCTAGGGTATCTGAAGTAGAAACCTGAGATATTTTTAGGGAATGAAAATCAAGGGAGCTGAGGTCTGGATGTCAAGTTAGAATCATTCTCAAATGGATCCACAGTGACCAGTGCAAGTGTTGGTTACTAGAGGGTAGACAGGCCAGGTTGGCTAGTTATTTGTTGTGTCACAGAAGTACTTAATAACTTCCTGAGAAGTAATAAAGCAATTCCAAAATATCCCTGTAATCCATGATAGTGTTTTTTTGAATAACATGGGAACTGAGAATGCTGTACTTTACCCAGGAGACACAACAGCACCGAGGGTGGTGTGGGGCCATGAATCTCCTGGATAGCCAGCTGGGACAGCAAGAAGATGGAAGAGTAGGCTAAACCCAGAGTGGTTTTGGTGACAGTGGAGGTCTAGGTCAAAGCCATTCAACAGAATGCTGTTTGAATTTCAGAAAACCATAACCAAGAGCAAAATGCTACCGACCCCACAGCAGAAATACTGTGAACAAAATTAAAGGGTAATTATAATTATCTCTTATAATATAATCAGCCTACTAACACTTTGACAGAAACTCAGTGAGATTGGAGAGCTCAGATCTCAGAACACACTAATGACTTTGAGGAGACAGGAAGAAGGGCAGTGAATACAATGGGCTCTAGCATGCATACACTTATCTTCAGGTTATTCACAGAATCATCAACAGTTTCCTTTGGGTCCCTTCATGTTAACCAAAATAAGTGGTAAATAAAAACTTGAGTAAAATTTGGTTAAATCTCAGAGAGTCTGATTGAATCAATTCATTAATAAGGGAGATTCCTATAACCATGAAGTAGAGAGGAACTTAACAAAGAGATCAACAGGTTTTCATAGACAATAAAATGTAGTACATTGTGCTGAATTTTCCATTAGTTAATGCAGACTACAATGCAGGTAGTTGCTTAGCAGTGAGGAAGTTATTTGGTATAAGAACAGGGAGTTAACAATAGCTTATTGGTGGATTTAAATTCTGTGTTCTGGGTAACTTGGGCATTTACAAGTAATAGAAACTTTCTTAGAATTTGGTTTTGTTGACATGAGGCTTAGCACAAGAGCCTCCATGCTGGGCCTACTAAATTTTATTTATGTACTTTGACCTAGCAACTTCATAGACTATATATTTTCATAGAACATCCATCGGAGGAGATAATCAGGACACCTAACACATCAGGATATTCATATTTCTGCTCTAAGATCTGTTTGAAGTGCTATGGAAAAAGCTTTGCATCATGAACATGAAAATTCCACGTAAATGAATGCAGAATTAGATACATTGCTAGTAAGGTCTTCTACATCTGTTGTAGGCTAATTTCCAGACAGAAGTTCCTTGAAGCTAGTTAATGTATATTTTATAACGTATGTCACCAGCATGTAGCTCAGAGAATGAGTGTGGAGGTCCACATTTCTTTCTTGTTTGTCTTAAATATCAAGGTTTTTCTGTATCAATTTGTGACAGTTATATCATAAAATGGAATTAAAATAAAAGTACAAACTGATGAATATGGGGTGCAACCATTATAAAACAATGGCTAGGATATCAACTTGTAGTCTTTAGTCAATTCACAATTATTGAGAGAATTGCCCAGTTTCAATATCTGATCTTAGCTGAAAGAGCTGAGTTGGACTCTGATATTGTGATGATACCCAGCTAATACAACATTTAAGTAAAATTAGAAAAATGAGTGAATCTTTACTCATTTACAATGATGGTATAAACAAAAAGTTAAGTCAGAGAAAAAGTTCAGCCAATCCTTATTCCCGAATGAGGGTCAGACAGATCATTGCAGACCTGGATGTATATCTCACTGCCAAGAAAGCCCTAGACAAAATTCTCATGAAGTTATATGATCCCTGGTTCTGAAAGGCAGAGTTCAGTGAAAAGTATGAAAGTAACTTGTTTGAGTGGCAAAAGTGTCTCCTTAAGGTAGTTTCTTTTCAGTTGCCTGAGGAAAGTTAGGTTAGGAATGCTGATACGGGTAATACTGGCCAAGGAGCTTTACTTCTTGACTATAACTGCTTTCAAACACTTTTTTGAGAACCAAATATGTGCAGGGAAGGCAGCTTCCCCTCATGACACCAGTCTGGTAATGCCTTTGTAGTTGCCTATTTTATGTCTGAAAATTTGTATGTAGGATTTTGGTCAGTCACCAGAGCCCTTAATCGGGTTGATGATTCATTCCCTTAAGGGGACCATAAGGTCAGGGAAGCTTTACAAATTAACTGACTGAAAAGTCTGATTTCTATGTCAATGAGAAGGAAAGCTGAGAATTATTCAGATTTCTAAGGTAAAACCAAAGAACAATAAGTTTTTAGTGGCAAAATCTATTTCTGGAGCTGGTGCCAAAGTAGAGGCTAAAGAATGGAGGAAATGGGTTCTAATCCATCTGCTTTCTTCTCCTTCAGGCAAGAGTCCAGTGTCATGGTTCTCACCATTGCCTTGTTACTTAATATACTTTCGAGATTTTGCCCTAGATTGGTGGTGTTTTGTAAAGTATCTTAAATTTGTATCTTCAATGGAACAAGGAAGACCTGATTATTTTATAATAACATAGCTCTGCATTTCAATATACCTATATGAGCACGGATTTAGTTTATATTAGTAGACTGATCATAACACTATATCAAATAGATTGATATAAGATTGCTACCAGATAATAAAAAATTGCATCATATTGTGCAAACAATAGTATAAACAAATCAATAATACATATTACTTACTCAACTTTTGCATTCACATTTTAGAAGATAATAAATATTTAAATAGGACTTTTCCCATGGCCCCCATCACAAACTTATTTGAAAGAATATAGATCATGAGGTTAAGCATTGGAGTAAGAATAGTGAAGACAGATACTACTTTATCTTGACCTGGAGAATTGGAAGAGATTGGCCTCATGTAAATGAAAATGCTGGCACTGTAATATAGGCTAACCACAGTTAAATGAGAGGAGCTGCAGGAGAGGGCATTCTTCTATCCTTCAGAAGAAGCCAACCAGATAATGGTGATCAGGATGTTTGTGAAGGTAGCCAGGATTACTGAGAGTAGAATAAGAAGGAGAATGATGTTACTGATCCATCCACAGGAGAGACTGGGAACACTTAGAAGTTCACAGACAAAATGGTTGATATATGAAGTTCCACCAAAGGGGAATCTCATGTTGTAGACATGAGATTCAGGCATTGAAAATATTAAGTATTGAAAGTATTAAGGCATTGAAAGTACTGGGGGTCCATGATGTAAGAGTCATTTGCCTGCAGAGGGATGAATTTATCAAATCATATTTGAATTTGATTTGTTTTTAAACTGTGTGAAACTGTCAGTTAGACTGACTTCTTCCATGTTTTAATATATTTCAGAAATAGTCTATCAGTCATAAATAGATTGAATAAATGTTTGTGTGTATTTTTTTAACTAGTGCTTCACCATCACTTTTAGTGGTGGATCTCCAGTGGAATAAATTTAATCATAATGACTTCAATTCTTGCATATCATAATTCCTCTTGGTTTCATCAGAACAAAGTAAAGATCTATAAGCAAGTGGGTTAAGATTAAAACCCTGACGTAGATGAGAATTTTGGTTAATAGTACAAATGCAAAAATGTCCTTCTTTGAACTAGAATGGACATACATCATTATTGCAGGGTAGTGGGAAGGTGGAGAAGTATGGTAAAAATTAATGTAACCTATGTATTATTGTTAACAGCAATACTATAATATTCTTACATGAATGCCAAAGAGGCACTGTTTTAATAATAGTGAAATATGGAAAAAACATGCCAAATGTAAATTATGGGCCACAGTAGGAATAGACTGATGATATTATCTCATAATCTGTTACAAATGTTCCATAATGGTGTGGTGTGTTGGTGAAGGGGTGTTGTATGGGAATTCCATACATGATTGTTTTTTAAGTTCACAGCTTCTATAACAAAAGTATATTTTTAAAAATGAAATCACTGGGTATTGAATCATCACTTCAGACATCAGTACACTTGGTTTCCCTGTTGGTTAGTAGAAACTAATTCTCTGAATATGATTTAGTACTTTTCAGGTATTTTTCTTGCTCCAGATATCTAGAATTTTCTTCAAATAATGAGCATTTCATGTATAGTTTCTTAACAAATGCCACTGAATACCATGTATTCTTTTTTTAAACAAATCAGTTTTATTGATACATATTAACAAAGCATGCAATTCATTCAAAGAGTAAAATCAATGGTATTTGGTACAATCATATAGTTGTGCATTCATCACTTCAATCATTATTAGAGCTTTTTCATTATTTCAATAATAATAATAAAAAACAGACAACCAAGATAATTCCTCACCTCTCAATCTTTCTCTGATTCCTCTACTGTACATAACTGCTATTTCTAGTATTTCTTGCACAAATATTTATTTGTTTATTAAGCAGTTTATTGATATATGTTCATATACCATATGATCTATCCAAAGTGTATAATCAATGGCTTTTAGTATAATCACAATGATCCACATTCATCTCAAAAATTTTAGAACAATTTCATTACTCCAAAAGAAAAGATTCCACATGCCTTAACATTCCTTCCTCAGCCCTACATAACTACTGAATGCATTTCATCTTTATAAACTGATTTATATTTAATTTTATATGAATGGAATCATGCAATATATAGTACTTTTTGTCCAGTCTCTTTCACCTGGTATAATTTTCTTCTCTGATTTTAACATTTTGTAGTATTAACCTGTATTTGTTCAGCTTCAAAGAAAAATGGTCTTAAATATGCAATTTTACCCATGTTCATATTGCACACAATATATTTATATTTCACACAATATACTTTATTCATAATAGGGCAATCATACAGTATTTGTCTTTTTGTGTCTGGCTTTCTTCACTCAACATAGTGTCTTCCAGGTTCATCCATGTTTTCATGTTTCATGATTTCATTTCTTCTTACTGCTACATAATATTCCACCATATTTGTTTATCCATTCATCAATTGATGGACACATGGGCTGTTTCCAACTTTAGGCTATTGTGAATAATGCTACTATGAACAGCAGTGTGCAGATGTCTATTTATGTCATTTCTGTCAAATCTTCTGGATATAGACCTAGCAATTGTATTGATGGGTCCCATTGCAATTCTATATTCAACTTCCTTAGGAACTGCCAAACAGTGTCCACAGTGGCTGTACCATTCTAAATTCCCACCAACAGTGAATAAGCATTTTTAGCTCTCCACATTCTCTCCAACATTTAGTTTTCTGACTCTTTAATAGCTGCCATTCTAATAAGTGTGAAATGATATCTCATTGTAGTTTTGATTTGCATTTCCCCAATAACTAAGGAGTCAAAACTCTTGACTATTTCTCAAAACTCATCAATGCAGTAGCACAGGGTTTTCCAGTTTGCATCTGACTAATGACAGCAGCTTGTGATTTACTGTAAGAAGCAGAGAAATTTACCTTAGGGCAATGTACAAATGTATACTGCCCACACTGTGTGTTGCCCCTCCTAGAGCAAATCAGGGGATATTGGCTCACATCTGGGAGGTTAGGCAGATAAGCTACTATCTTACTAGAGAGTCCCAATATGATGATAAAAGCACTCTCCAATTTAAACTTGCAACATTACTTCCAACCATCAAGAAGGACCAGAGCATGAGTGAATGCAGATAATTGATAAAGTGTATTTTAGCCACCCTAAACTTAGAGATGAAACAATGCATAATGTAGACTTGGAGATATGCACCAATGGAAGCAACTTCATGGACAGGAACACAGAAAGACAGTTTATGCTATAATAATCTTAAAAGAGGTACTCAGTGCAGAGGGCCTTCCCCAACTATGAATGCTCAATGAGCAGAACTTATAGCTTTCTACGGGGCCCTACACTAAGGGAAAGAAAGGTAAAAATATTCACAGATTCTAGATATGAATTTTCAGTGGTTTATGCTCATTGGGCCATTTGAAAGGAAAGAATCTGTTATTCTCAGGGAAAAAGAAGATAAAACATGATGACACATTTTGGTCTTGTTGGATGCTATCAGGAGGCCTCAGGAATTAGCAGTCATCAACTAACCTGGACATAAAAGAAATAATAACTTAGCAACAGGAAACAGCTTAAGCAATCATGCAACAAAAGAGTAGGCCAGGTTCCAAAAACTTGAAGTAGTTATTGCAGTTCTTGTATCAATATTGATTTAATGCCATTTACACCCCAATATTCCTTAAATGACCTGTCAAGAGCCAAGGAATGGGGTTTTCCTTCAAAAACATTACATCTGCTGTATAATCCAGAGGCCCCAGAGGAGCCAGTGCAGACCATGGAGAGTGGACTTATCATGATGAAAGTGTAGCCCTGATCCCAGAAAACGTAGTGAAAAGAATTATCCCCTATTTACAATAGAGCACTTAATATTGGAGTGACATTATATACCAATGGCTACAGAAGTATAATGTGGGTCATAGCATGAGAAAAACTATATGAAGAGTGACCCAAAAGTGTCTTGTTTGTGCCAAAATAAATTCCAAGACAGACCTCCTCCTGATTAAATGGGGGGGGGGTCAAAAATGAGGAATAAGCTCAAGGGAAGAATGGCAAATATAGTTTAATGTTCTAAAAGCCCAAGAAAACTTGAAGTATTTACTTTGTTTGCATGGAAATGGTCTCAGAGTGGGTTTAGGTTTTCCCTTGTGGAACAGAAAGAGCATCTAGGCCTTACTAAGGGAAATTATTCCCCAGCTTGGAGTGTTGCTCTCTATTCAGAGGGAAAAAGGGAGTACCTTTATTGCTAAAGTAACTCAAGACATATCTAACACTTCAGGAATTAAAGAGAGCATTTTATACCCTTTGCATAGAGAAAGACCTGATGGAAGCCAATTTATAGCAACATTAATTGAAGGCACATGAGGAGGCTCCTTATTTTAAAGGAGAGAGGCTTAGTAAAGGCCTAGATCTTGATCTCCATTTACTCCCCTTTTAAGGTGCAACTGAGTTTAGAAAAGTCCAGACTAAGACTGAGGAATTTTTAAAAAATCAGCCTTTTTCTGGGCCTCATGCCTGCCTCTCCTTATTCTCTCCATCTTGGTGGCATGGTCTCAATTGTTGAAAATTGAGAAGGCTGTTTCTAAAAGGGAGTTAATGGAAGTTTGAGGGCCCAGGGAAATTTTCTGCAGCTTTTTATGGATATCTGAGACTGACTGGCTGGATTTCTAGGTTCCTCCTCTGAGTAATTTCCCTGAGCTTATTTAAAATTGACTGGTTTGGGCAGCACATTTCCTCATTTCTTTGAGGAGACATGATCATGTGGTCGCTGGTCCTCAAATCTGGCTTCTCTTACATGGGTTTAACTGGAATTCAGTGTTCCATGCAGAGGCTACTCTTGGCTATACTGCAGCCACATAGACCATCAGCACACAGGTTGCCAGATTCCTGAGATGACACCCTTATGGGAAGTCTGCTGGAATGCTAGATAGCATGCCATTAAGCCCCCAAAATAGATACCAACAACTCAGGTGTCTTTCAGGTTTTGGAAAACATTTGGAGCAACCGCTCTTATCTCAGTATCCTGAGAATTCAGAGCCTTGCTAATGGGCATCCCCATGGCTGCAATAGGTCTTGGGAAATGCTGAACCCAGAATGTCCGAAGCCCCCAAGTCAGGTTTGTGGGAGATGTTGGGAGCAGTTACCCTTCAACAAAAGTCCCCAGAATACGTGATTCTTCCTAGGACAAGGGCTTGCTTAAGAGACCTCATTTATGGCCCTAGCTGGGAGTTTCTAAGTTAAACCAGACATTGAAAGTCCATTAAGAGATTAAAGAGCAATTGTTCCAGCAAACAGCCTTGCTTTTAATTTCAGGTAACGAGGCAATGTCAGGGCCTCCTGGGGGCTAGGCAGAAACAGAACCTTCCTGCACCATGGGTGGGAAAAAACCTCCTACCAAATGCATTTTGAGTTTCTAAAATATTCCAAAGCATTTTATAAACCTGAAATGAGGAATTCAGTAGTATGGAGATTAAATGTGGAGTTGAAGTGAATTATGGACTCAGCCCCTATTCTGTGACCCCTTGGTAAAGGGAACATGGTCTGCCCTATGGCACTGACCTCAGCCCTGCCTATTTCCATGCCCCCACCCTGTCCCAGACTGGGGAGCTGGGTGGGGTAGGTAGGAAGACAGGCTGGAAATTTTCAGATGCACAGGGAGTTGCATCCATGAGGCCAGACTCCCTGGGAAGGGCACAAGTCCCTGAAGCTCTCTGCCATCACTGCTGCCACAGTGATTACCCCTCCTGTTAGTTCCCCAGGGGAGCTCAATGATAAGGCCCCTTTGGAGAATCTGAGGCTTTTCTTTGACCCCAGATGAAATCTCATTTGAAATGGAAGGCTCAAAGGAAAGCAGACTTGAGACACCCCTGTCTACTGTCCATCCTCTGTTACCAATAACCCTGCCTTGTCTCATGACTCCAAGTGTGGATTTAATTGCTGCCTGTTGGAATTCTCAACTGTGGTTGAAAATTCACTCTTCCAGTCCAGTGGCCGCTGGGTTCCTGTTATCACCAAGGACTGAGAAGTGGGGAAGGCCTCCCACCTCAAATTTTGAGTTTCTTAAAAGCAGCATTTCATGAGAGAAACAAGTTTCCCTGAGACTCTAATGAGCTAAGTGAGTATATACTGGAATTAGTGTTCATCCAAGGCCTGTCAAAGTCCAAATGGGAAATAACCAAAGTTCTGAAGTAAAGGAACATTGTATTTTAAAGCATTGGGGAAATTTTGTTTATAAATCAATAATTAAAGGACAAAATTCTAGTGCAAACCTGCATGGTCACAGTGAAGATTAATTAGAAATAGCCTTCAAAGAGAACTTCTAAATGTTATCTTTAACTTATTTTGTAAGAAAATGAAAATCATGAGTAACATTAGTGAGTTGTGTGTTTTTGTGTCTAACTCTCATTGTCTGCCTATTTTTTCAGTGTATATCTTCATATATCAGGATGGTGATATCAGATTAACAAATGAAAATTCTTAAAAAAGCTTTATTCAAATTTTAATATTTATATATACCCATATACACAAATAAGTATTCCTGAAGCCCAAATTAAGCTAAACAGAATAGAAAGGTCATATAGAAATCTGTCCCTATTGGGACAGGGAAAAAGATTTCCTGAGCTCTTTGTCCTACCCAGTCTCCAAGGCCTTCTCTTTGCAAGAGCTATATGGGGAAGGACAAGATGCAACAGATTAAAACTCTATCTACTAGGCTGGGGAATTAAGAATCATAGTTTGTCCTGTAATTCCTCAATTTAAACCTTTTTCACAGCCTTAAAATAAAGGTAGTTGTAATCCTATTACCAAGTTTTAATAAATAAAGGAAAAGTCCTTGAAAGCTATGGAAAGATCTTTTAAAACAAATTAAACAATTATATTTATTCCAGAAGCTAGATTCAATATGCTTTTAAAACTATTCACAGTTTCAATTTTATTTAGCTGGGATATAATCTCCCTAGGTTTATAAGATAAAAATTTAAAAAACTAATATACCTCTCATGGTGAACACTGGAGATTGGCAGGTATGTGGTTGAAAGTACAAAGTTGGGAATGCTCTTAAGGCAGTATGACAAAAAAGGATTACTAGTTTAGGGTGTAGGATGGGGGGCATTCAGGACAGGGATCACCTGGGGCAGGATTGTAGGGAGTGTGCAAGTTATCATTTTGTCGTAATGTGTTGTATCAGTGGGTGGATAAACATATAATGAGTGGGAAGAAGCTGGACTCCCATCCTGGGGAGGACTGATACGTTCTCAAACAGAGGGCCTGGAGACTTTTGAGAGCATGGGTGGTTACTAATAGGGCAGGACAAATCAGTTTGTCAAGAACTCAGTGTTGTTGCAAGTAACTATGAATCTTTTCATTCAAGGAGTGAAGCCAGGTGGTTGCAGTGGATCCCAAGGGGAGGGGCAGGGAGGAATAGAATAGATGGAAAAGGGGGTATTTAGTGGGCAATGGAAGTGTTCTACATGATCTTGCACTGATTGACACAGGCCATGTTAAATATCATCAACATTTATTAAAGTGTACAGTCTAAAATGTAAACCATAATATAAACCGTTGACCATTGTTAGTAGCTGTGTTTCACTATTTGTATGTCAGTTGTAACAAATGTACCATTCACATATAAAAAGGTATTAATAAGGGAAGTAGGAAAAGGGGGAGGATGTTGGGTATATGGGAGTCCCCTGTATTCTGTATAAAGTATGTGACTTTATTGTAACCTAAAACTTCTTTGAAAAAAAAAGAAAAATATAGACACTGGGGAATAAATGGAAGAAAATGTCACTGTACATATAGGGAAGCAGATTTCACAGTGATGAAAGGCAAAATGTCAAAACAAAATTTTTGTAAATATTTTTCATTATTTCTTAATATCCTAATTTTAAATTTTATTTTACTTTTAATTTTCTTTAAATTTTATATATTTTATTTCCTATATTTAGACCCACCATTATTATTTAATTTTCCTATTAATTATATTTGGCTATTTTATTGGCTTCATTTTTTAAAATATATTTTTTATTTATTTTTAAAAGATACTTAGATTACATAAAATGTTAAATAAAGAAGTGTAAGGGATTCCCATAAGCCCCAATCCCTACACCTCCAACTTTTCCCCACATTAACAATTTCTTTCATTAGTATGGTATTTCATTGCAATTGATGATCACATTTTGGAGCATTGCCACTAACCATGGATTATACTTTACATTGTAGTTTACACTCTCTCCCACTAAATTCTGTAGGTTATGGCAAAATATATAATGCCCTGTATCTGTCATTGCGATGTCTCTCAGGTCAATTCTGAGGCCTGAAAATGCCCCCATATTGTACTCTTTTTCCCTCTCCCAAACTACAGAACATCCAGTAGCCACTGTCTCCACATCAATGATATAATTTCTTCCATTGCTAGAATCACAATAAGTCTGTAGTAGAATACCCATAAATCTAATCTTGTCCAAATTTTATTGCACAACCCTGAGGATTCTGGGAAGGTGATGTCCACTCCATCCCTAATTGAGAGGGGGCTTTGATCCCCTATGGCTCATGGATGGGAATTTCTTGCTTGCAGTTGCAGATGCTCTCAATTTCTGGGTGTGGTGGTTGTCCATCCTCACCACATTGTTAGTTTTCTTCATGAGTTCAATGAACTGGAGAATAGGTTTAACAACTCTTCTGCATCTCAGGGCCCAGCTGGCACACAGACAGCCCAGAGATTAAAATCTTTTGGATATACACCTAACAACTTCAGCACCAACTATAGGTTAAAATAAAAGGGAGAGAAGAGACATGTGTAGAGAAGTTACATCTAAGTCCAAGTCTGTCACACTCAGGAGCACAAACTCCAAAGAAGGGCACACTAGCAAGACACCAAACTCCAGAGCTACCTGCCATGACTGTAGGACCTGGGTGCCTCTGGAGCCCTCAGGAGCCCAACTATTTGGGTAGTATCTACCTTGGCCGTCTATGGGATCTTGCTGAGATCTGCATTAGCGTTACCTCTCTGATGACTTCCTGACTCAATTTGAAGTCACTTAGGCATATGCATTCATTTGTCTTTACCTTTTCCCGCTTTTATTCATGATATTTTTTCAGTGCTTAGTAGTAATCCCTTGGTGCCAGAGAGGCTCATCCCCAGGAGTCATAACCATTGCTGGGGGGAAATTAATGCACTTATGTGCTGACTTTGGCTTAGAGAAAGGCCAAATATGAAGAAAAAGAAGGCTATCAGGAGTTAAATCTTAGGCACTCTACAACACTAGGCTAAGTTGCAAATTCAATAGCAAAAGGCTTATAAGTATAGTTGTCAATATCAAGGACCCATCAATTGACCATCTTTCTTCACTAGTCATTACCCCTGTACTTGGCAGATTGTTGCTTTTCCATGAGAGAATGTGACAGAGCTGCCCAGAATGGGAATTCAATAATCTCTTGGTTGTTGTATGATTCTCTACCCACTGTGGCAATGCCCCATGAACATTTGAACATATTTATATATCTTATATTTATGTCAAGGTGAACTTCCTCCCATGTATTTCCCATCACGGACACCCCACTCCACTGATCCTCCGATGCCATATTTGTAAACCCTCTGTGATCTAAAACTTCTTCAAAAATGAAGCCAAGAATGTTGCCAAATTCAATTAATAAGAAAATGACATTGCATTGACAGGTTTAAACATAAGAATTAAACTACGTTAGAATTTACAGGAATAAAGCTAAACTAAAATTAAAAATGAAGTATTTAAAAAATGAAAAATATTAAAGAAATAAAAAATAAAATAAAATTGAAAATTTTTTTTGGCATTTTGCCTTTCATCACTGTCATATCATTTGCCCTGTATGTACAGTGGCATTTTCTTCCATTTCTTCTCCAGTGTCTTACTTTTTAAAATATTGTCTTCAAAGAAGGTTTAGGTCACAATAAAGCTATATTCAGATTATAGAGGCCTCTCATATACACAACATCCTCCCCCAATTTGTCTTCCCTATTAATAACCTTTTTTTAAAAGATTTATTTATTTTTATTTATTTATTAATAACCTTTTTACATGTGGATGGTACATTTGTTACAACTGATGTATAAATATTGAAACATAGCTACCAAACATGGTCAATAGGTTACATTATCTTTTACATTTTAGGCCATACACCTTTATACTTTTTTGGTGAAATTTAACATGGCCTATATCCATCATTGCAAGATCATGGAGAACACTTCCATTTCCCTCTAAATACCACCTTTTCAATCTATTCTATTCCTCCCTCCCCCTCCCCTCACGGCCCACGGCAGCCACCAGACTTCACTCCTTGAAAGATAAGATTCATAGATACTTGTAACAATGCTGAGGGCTGGACACAATAGCCCACCCCCCTACTATGAATTGCCCATGCTCTCAAGAGACACCCTCCCCTCTTTTTGAGAACATCGGGCCTCCCCAGCATTGGAGTCCAACTCCTTCCCACTCATTATGTGGGTCTCTGACAACTGATAAAGCACACTATGACAAAATGATCACTTGCACATTCTCTAGAGGACTGTCCAGGTGCACACTGTACCAAGTGCCACCCCCATTCAACACCCTAATACAGTAAAACTTTGTTGTCATATTGGCATGAGTTTTCTCATCATTGTAGCTTCACCTATGTACAGTCTGATCCCCAGTGTTCATCTGCTCCCTCACCCAACCCTCCCTCCAGTTCCATGGACCATCTAACCCATCGTCCCAACGCTACTCCCCTGTCAAGCTTGCACCACCCAACCCAATAGTATCCCTACATCCCTGACTTATCTCTTCACTACAAAAGTACATACTTCTACCTTATAGATTTTGTTCATAAGAGCATTAGCTCACAATCTTCTTCTCACTTCCTATTTCCTTGAAAATTATCTTCCAGATACTAGCTCTCTGAGTTGGCTCAATTTGCTTAATTCATATCAAAGAGGTCATGTAATATTTATCCTTCAATGCCTGGCTTGCTTCACTCAACATAAGGTACTCAAGATTCATCCATGTTATCCTGTGTGTTAGTACTGTATTCCTTCTTAGAATTGAGTAATATTCCATTGTATGCTTATACCACATTTTCTTTATCCATTCATCAGCTGATGGGCATTTGGGTTGATTCCAAGTTTTGGAAATAGTGAATAATGTCTCTATGAAAATTAGTGTGCATATATCTGTTCATGTCCTTGCTTTCTGTTCTTCTGGGTATATACCCAGCAATAGAATTGCTGAGTCATATGGCTGATCCATAGTTAGATTTTTGAGGAATCACCAAACTGTCCTCCACAATGGCTGGACCATTCTACATTCCCACAAGCAATTGATGAAGGTTCCCATCCCTCCACATCCTCTCCAACACTTTAGTCCTCTGCTTTTTTTAATGGCTGCCAGTCTAATTGGGTGTAAGATGGTATCTCATTGTAATTTTGATTTGCATTTCTGTAATAGCTAGAGATGTTGAGCATCTTTTCATGTCCTTTTTAGTCATTTGTATTTCTTCTTTTGAGAAGTGTCTGTTCAAATCACTTACCCAGGTTTTAAATGGGGTATTTGTCTTTTTATTTTCAAGGTGTAGGATTTCTTTATGTATGCTGGATATTAGGCTCCTATTAGATATATGGTTACCAAATATTTTCTCCTACTGGAAAGGCTCTCTTTTCACTTTCTTGACAAACTCTTTTGACTTGCAAATGTTTTAATTTTGAGGAGGTCCCATTTACCTATTTTTCCTTTTGCTGCTCGTGCTATGGTTTTGAAGTTCATGAAGCCATTTCCTGTTACAAGATCCTGTAGATGATTTCTTACATTATCTTCCATGGTCTTTTTTCATAAACTTATGTTTAGATCTTTGAGTTTATTTTTGAGTAATGTGTGAGATGGTGTTCCTGTCTCATTCTTTGGATATGGATATCCAATTCTTCAAACACCATTTGTTGAAGAGGTCATTCTCTGCCAGTTGAATGGGTGTAGTGGCCTTGTGAAATATCAGATGACTGTATATGTGAGGATCTATATGAGAACTCTCAATTCGGATCCATTGTTCATTATATCTATTCTTGTGCCAATACCTTGCAGTTTTGAGCACTGTAGCTTTGTAGTATGTTTTAAAGTCAGGTAGTGTGATTTCTCCAAATTCATTTTTCTTTTTCAATATGTCTTTGGCTACTTGAGGCCTCTTGCCCTTCCAAATAAATTTCATAATTACTTTTTCCAATTCAGTAAAAATGCTGTGTTGATTTTTATTGGGATTGTGTTAAATCTGTAGATTAATTTGGGTAGGATATTCACCTTAATGACATTTAGTTTTCCTATACATGAACAGGGTATATTCTTCCATTTATTTAAATCTTCTTTGATTTCCTTTAACAGTGCTATGTAATTTTGAGTGTATAAGTCATTTACATCTTTAGTTAAATTTATTCCTAGGTACTTGAGTTTTTTTAGTTATTATTGTAAACGGTATTTTTTCTTGATTTCCTCCTCAGACAGTTCACTATTGGTGTACAGAAATGCTACTGATTTTTGTACATTGATCTTATAACCTACAACTTTATTGAACTCATATGTATATGTTCTAGAAGCTTTTTTGTAGATTTTGCAGGGTTTTCTATGTATAGCATCATGTTGTCTGCAAATAATGAAATTTTTACTACTTCTTTTCCTATTTGGATGTCTTTTTATCTTTTTCTTGCCTTAGTGCTTGAGCAAGTATTTTTAGGACAATGTAAAATAAGGGTGGTGATAGTGGGCATCCTTCTCTTGTTCCAATCTTAAAGGGAAAGTTTTTAGATTTCAACATTGTATATGATGTTAGCTGTGGGTTTTTCATATATGTTCTTTATTATGTTCATAAAGTTTCCTTCTATTCCATCTTTTGCAGTGTATTTATCAGGAAGGGTGCTGTATTTTGTTGAATGCTCTTCATGCACCTATAGAGATGATCATGTGACTTTTTTCTTTCAATTTATTTATGTGGTGTATTCCATTGATTGATTTTCTTATGTTGAACCATTCTTTCATACTCGAGATGGAACCTTCTTGGTCATGGTGTTTAATTCATTTGATGTGTTGTTGAAAATAATGAGGAAGGATATTGTTGGGAATTTTAGCATCTAGGTTCATTAGAGAATTTGGTCTGTTATTTTCCTTTCTTGTGTCATCTTTGGTGTTGGTATTAGGGTAATTTTGGAATTATAGAATGAGTTAGGCATTGTTCCTTCTACTTCTATTTTTGGGAAGAGATTAAATAGGATTGTTTGGTATCCTACAATCTGGAATATTTGGTAGAATTCACCTGAGAAGCTGTCTGGTCCTGGACTCATCTTAGTTCGGAAGTTTTTGATGATGGATTCTATCTCTTTACTTGTTATTTGTTGAGTTCATCAATTTCTTCTTTCATCAATGGAGGCTGCTTGTGTGTTTCTAGGAATTTGTCCATTTCCACTAAATCATCCATCTTATTGGCATATAATTTTTCAAAGTATTCTCTTATGATTCTAATTATTTCTGTTGGTGATATCCCCTACCTCATTTTTTATTTTGTCTATTTGCATGTTTTCTCTTTTAGTCTTTGTCAGTCTAGCTCAGGATTTGTCAATTTTATTGATCTTCTTGAAGAACCAGCTTTTGTTTTGTAAATTTTTTTCTAGGGCTTTCTTGTTTTCTAATTCATTTAGAATGCTCTAATCTTTATTATTTCTTTTTTTTTACTTCCTTTGGGGATAGTTTATTGTTCTTTTTCTGTTTCATCCAAGTGTGCAGTTAGGTCTGTGATTTTAGTTCTTTCTTCATTTTTTGATATATGCATTTTTGGTAAAGAATTTCCCTCTCAGTACAGCTTTTGCTGAATCCCATAATATTTGACATGTTGTGTTGTCATTTTCATTCAATTTGAAGCAGTTACTGATTTCTTTTGATATTTTCTGCTTGACCTACTGTTCGCCTAATCATGTGTTCTTTTTTATTTTTTATTTATTTTTTATTTTTTTTATTGTGGGTAAAAATCAAATTTTTCACAATATATATCAATATTTGTAAAATGATATATAAATACATATGTATATATGTGCATTTGTTTACATAAATGTTATTTGTTATATATATTTTAAAGGTGCTTAGATTACCTAAATATTACTCAGAAATTACAGGGATTCCCATGTTTCCCACCACCCACACCTCCAACAACATCCCACACCACCATTCCTCATTCGTGTGGTACAACACCCGCAATGGATATACACATCCTGGGGCCTTGCCACCGAGCACAGACCACAGTTCACATCACAGACTTCCATATCTTTGTACCTAATCTGATTCTCTGCCCTTTACTGATTTCCAGCTTCATTCCATTGTGTTCTAAGAAATTACTTTGTGTAATTTCAATCTTTCTGAATTCTTTTAGTATTTTTCTGTGGCTTAGCATGAGGTCTATCTTGGGGAATGATCCATGTGCACTTGAGAAAAATGTATATCTCACTGTACTTGAGTGTATCATTCAGTATATATCTATTAGGTACAGATTTTCTTATGTTTTATTCAGAGTCTTTTTTTCTTTATTGAGTCTCTGTTGAGATGTTCTGTCTTATAGTGATAATGGTGTATTAAAGTGCCCCAATATAAATGTAGAGGCATCTATTTTTCTACTTAATTTTTCCAGTGTTTGCTCCGTGTATTTTGAGGCTCCCTGGTTAATTGCATAAATGCTTATGATTGTTTTCTTATTGAAAGATTAGCCTTTTTAACTGATATATAGTGTCCATCTTTGTCTCTTATAAAAGTTTCACATTTAAAGCCTATTTAGTCCAATATTAATATAGGTACTCCCACCCTTTTTTTTTGTTATTGTTTGCTTGTAAGATTGTTTTACAGCCGTTCACTTTCAGCCTCCTTGAATCCTTGGATCTAAGGTGGGTTACTTGTAGACAGCATATAAATGGTTAATATTTCCTGATCCATTCTCTTAATCTGTGTCTCTTGACTAGTGAGTTTAATCCATTAGCATTTAGCATTAATTCTCTCAAGGAATTATTTAAATTAGCCATATTTTTGGGGATTTATGTATGTCATATGTTGATTTTATTTCCTTTTTGTCTTTTTAGTTGTTCTTACACTCTTCTCCAACTCTCTCCTGTTTTTTTCCTTTCAACCTGTAGAACTCTCTGTAGGATTTCTTGAAGGGCAGATTTCTTATTGGCATACTCTCTCAATTTCTGTTTATCTGTGAAATTTTGAACTCTCCCTCATTTTTGAATGCCAGCTTTGCTGCATAGAGAATTCTTGGCTGTAAGTTTTTTATTTTAGTACCTTGACTATGTTATACCACTGACATCTTGCCTCCATGATTTCAAATAAAAAATAAGCATTTAATCTTATGGTGTTTCCCTTGTATGTGATGGTTCTCTTTTCTCTTGCTGCCTTAAGTATTTTCTCTTTGTCTTGAGCATTGGACATTTTGACAAGTATATGTCTTGGAATAGACCTGTTGGGTTTTATACTTTTGCGGTGCGCTGTGCTTCCTGGTTATGTATGTCCATCTTCCTAAATAGGGTTGGGAAGTTTCTAGCCAGTATTTCCTCCAACATACCGTCTGTCTCCTTTCCCTTCTCTTCTTCCTCTGAAATGCCTATAATGCATATGTTTGTACATTTTGTGTTGTCATTCAAATCCCTAGGTTCCTGCTGGACTTTCTTCTAACTTTTTATATATCTGTCCTACTATCTCCTTGCTTTCAATATGCTGTCTTCCACATTGCTAATTCTTTCCTCTGCCTGTTCAAATCTGCTGTAATGTCATTTCAGTGTGTTTTTGATTACTTGGATTGTGCCATTCATCCCCATCATATCCATTATCTTTTTATTTATGTTTACAATTTCTTCAATGTTCAATGTTACAATGTTCTCCCAGTGTCTTCTTAATATCCTTCATCTCTTCCTTCACTTCATCATGTTGGTTCATAATATTTGTTTGGAAAGCTGTTGTTAGTTGTTTGCTATTCTGCATCTCTTTCTGGTAGTCAGTTTGTTCATTGGACTGGTGCATGTCTTCCTGTTTTTTGGTATGGTTTGTAAATTTTTTTGTTGTCTTGTCATATTTTTATCTTGTTGAGTTTATTCATTTGATTAGCTTCTCTCTATAGTCTAGGGTTTTCTTGAGCTACTGTTTTTATGTATGTGTTAATTATTCTCTTTGATATGTTTTCTTCTTGTTCTAAATCCTTGCTGTTTTCTATCTTTTCTTGAAGGAAATAGATTAGGGCCAGGGAAATTAAAAAGGTAAGAAAAGAAAAAGATAATTGTAATAATAATAGTATAAGCTAGAGAAGGGACTGTATAAGACCTAGGAAAATGAATAACTCATGTAAGCAGTTTAGAGTAGAAGGAATTTTTAAAAGTGGAGTACATACAATGAAATGAGAAACCAAACAGAGAAAAATGTACAGAATGAATTAAAAGTCCAGAATGATGAGGAGAGAGGGAAAGGGAAAAGAAAGGACAAAGAGAAAAAAAGTTAATAAAAAAAAGAAAACAGAATAGATGAGATAGAAATAGAAACCAGAAAAAAATGCAGACTAAACAAAGAGTGTTGGAATGTAAGAACAACAACAGAAAGCAGAACATAGAAAGAAGAAGGAAGGAAAAGAGTCTTTGTAGACAATATCTTTATACACAGTAAAGGGGAAATCAAGGAAAAGGAAGCATAGTAAACCAGAAACAAGCCAGTGGATTCTGCCCCAAATAGTGGGGTTCCTGAGGGCTCTGGAGACACCCAGGTCCTATGTTCAGGGCAGATCACTCCAGAGTTTGGTGACTTGCCAGTGGGCCATATTGGAGTTTGTGCTCCTGAGAATGACAAAGTTAGACTCAGTTATGGCTTCCCTACTCACAGTTCATCTGTCCCTTCTTTTGAACCTATAATTGGTGACTGAGTTGGTAGGTGTACATCAAAGAGACCTGAATCTTTGGGCTGTCCAAGTGCCAGCTGGGCCCTGAGCCCCAACAGAGTTGCAACATCTACTCTCCAGTTCATTGCACTCACCAGGACAACTAACAAGGAGGTGAGGATGGACAACCACCATACCAATGAAACAAGAGACCTACAACTGCAAACAGGAGAGTCCCATTCATTTGCAGTATGAGATCAACGTTCCCTCTCAGTTAGAGGTTGGAATAGACATCACCATCCCAGTATCTTCAGGATTGGAGGATGAACTTTGGACTAGAGTGCACTTACTGGTATTCTACTATAGACTTATTGTGATTCTAGCAATGGAATAAATTAATATATTGATGTTGAGACAGTGGCCACTGGAGCCTCAGGAGATTTGGGGGAGGAAAAACTGGTGTAATAAGGGAGCTTTTTCAGGACTTGGGAATTGTCTTGAATGGCATTGCAATGACAGAGATAGGCCATTATATATCTTCCCATAAGCTGCAGAACTGTGTGGGAGATAGTGTAAACTGCAATGTGAACTATGGTCCATGCTCAGTGGCAATACCCCAGGATGTGCTTTTCAATTGCAATGACCTTGCCACACTAATAAAGGATGTTGTTTATGTGGGGTGGTGTAGAAGGTGTGGGAATGGGGTATATGGGAAAACCTATATTTTTTATGTTACATTTATGTAATCTAAGTATCTTTAAAAATAAAAGAAAAAGTATTTTAAAAAAAACAAAAACCTGGCAGGAGAACAGGCCTCACTTTTAATTAGAGCCAAAATGGGATGGTCCTTATTCTGTGGTTAAAATCACTCCCATAGCTGTTAAAGTTAAAGGAATTGCCAGGTGAGTACACTTATCCCAAGTGAAGCCAGCTGCTCAAGGATGTGTCTGCTGACCAGAAGCACCTGACTGGACTTACAAGTGCCAGCCATTAAACAGCCTGAAATACCTCAGGAAGAGACAAAGCTGAGTAGTATCTGTGTCAAAGTCAGTTGTTCCCTCTAATTCTAGCACAAATGCCTTTTGCTAGGGGGAGTGAAAACCAGACCGAAATCCTGTCTGTTTGCATTTCCTATATTTTCTCCCTATACAATAACAAAAAGGGCAATGCCTCTTCTCATCCCCCTCTTTATTGTCTTATGCATATCCACCACCATGGAAAACTGGGATTGGAAATTTATACCAAACCCCATCATCTATAACAATCACTCCCAGAACTTACTAACAGCATAAAAGTAACTAGCCATACCTTAGAAGTTCTAAGACAGCAAATAGATTTTCTTGTCTCTGTGATGCTGCAAAATAGCAGGGCACTTAACATGCTAACAGCAGCACAGGGAGGAACATTCTATTCCTTACAGAGAAATGCTGTCTCTATGTAAATCACTCTGAAATAGTCCTGCACAGCATTTAAAACCTGTGAGATGAAGCCCACCAACTTTGGGAAGATGCTACCTTTAAAATCACCTGGAGTTTCCTACTCTTGTGGTTCTTTTAGTGGGACCATATATCTTCAAAATTCTAATTAAGTTTATTTCTTCCAGAATCAATGCCTTATTAGCCATTTGGAAATTTCATCCAGTTCCACCCAGAGTGCCAGACTTTTATTCACCCAACTGTGATAGAGTAGCTAGATGGTTTTACACCTTGTCAGGTAGAGGCTCCTGACCCTAATCAGCAGGAAGTAATTATAGAAGAATGGCCATCATCCTTCAGCACCTCCTTAAGGATAAAGGTGTAAACCCTCTGAAGGGGAAGTTGAAGCAGGCAAGTTTAGGGAATGGGAAAAAGAATCTAAGGCATGGTAGAAAAACATGGCCATGAATCATGTGGCCACGTAATCCCACTTGGAAACCATGAGGGAAATAACCCACCAGAAGGCTACTGGAAGAACCCCACAAGAATCCTTCATTTGGAATTAGATTTCATTCAGTGTCATTGAAAATCCCCAGATAATCTAAAGGGGCCTTATCATTGAGCCCCATATGGGGAACTAAGGGGTGGGGTAATGAATCAAAACAGCAAAGAGTTGGGACCCCTCCCCAGATCATTAGCAAGGAGAGGAATAATTGATAGCTTAAAAAGCAAGAATACAAGCCAAACCTCTCCCTCTCTACCCGGCAGCCTACAACTACACCTAGGGACCTCTAATCTGTTATTTTCTCCCATTTCTATTCTTTTCTCCCATTTCCTTAATAAACACTGGGCCAACTAACCTAGCATGTTCTTAAATTCTTTGATGTAACATAGCAAATAACCTAGGGGAATCTGGCTACAGTCCTTCATAGAAATAGTAAAATGCAGCACCGAGATAGTCAAACAAAAGCCCAATGGGATGAACCTTATCAAGTACTTCTTTGTACTCATTATTCTGTTAAATGACAGGGTATCTGACCTTGGATCCATAATTCAAGTGTGAAACCCATCATCACCCAAGAGGATGATTCTCCATCCTCTTGAAAGAAGGCTGAGACTTCATGTCCCTTGACACCAGATAAAGACCACAACCATAACCAAGATTCTCCACACCTCTCTTATAGCTGTGAACCCATCACAGATTTAAGACTGCTTTTCAACAGGAAATAGCAAATAAGTAATATCTAATGTAGTCAGTACTACTTGGTGGTGTATTCTTCTCTTTCTTGTTGGCTGGATTCTTTAATAATATTTTACAGGCTAATAACAACATGTCATTCACTAAAGGCTGGGGCCATTTTCTGTGTAGCAAATAATCTAGTTTATCTAGTGTCTTAGATTAGGTACCAGATTGTAACCATTGGCTAAACATTTTAGATTCGATTATAAAAATGATTATCATTGATTTCAACCTTCTAACTTTATCTGCTTGTAACCTCCATTTTCTCATGGAAAAGTGGAAGGGAAATTTCATTGTTAAAGCCCTTGTCTTGTGAGGACAACTGAGGGATTGCTGTGTATGTCAGCCAAATCCTTTTAAAAATCCTCTTCCTATATTGCTGCTATACCAGTACCCTATTTCCTTTACACTCCAGAGTTAATTCCTCTAAACAGTCAGCAGAACCTTAGAATTGAGCTTCCCAGAGAAGGGGAATTGCTCACCTTTGGTTATTTCCCTTGCTTTGATCTTACATCCTATCATAACTGATCTTTAGAATGACATGGAAGACATGGAACCATACTCATAAGTGCCTTTCAGCTGCCCCACATTATGTATGAGAACAGAACTAACATACCCTGTGTTATTGCAGACAAGCATAATCAAACAGGCTGTAATTATATTGTGAGTGGGGTCCCTAACAAGGTGGCAACTTATCAGGATTTAATGGAAGGTGCTATAAATATAGAATGAGAGGTTTATACCTATTATACTATCAAAAGATCTGATAATGACAAAAAAATGAGAGTTGACATCTAAATAGCCAAGAAATTGAAATAAATAGAAAAAAATCTGCCAAACAATAAAACCCTGCATAATACTTTCTTTACATGAAACATATAAAGTTGACCCTTTGCTCTCTGCTATGATTTAAAAAAAAACCTTATAATGTCCTAAATTATTCAAATACAGGCTCTACAGAGAACTTCATGGGAAATTATCTGTGCCCCAAAAGGATCTATAGTTAACTGTGGAAGCTCAAGGATACATTTACCTTTTAAAGGTTTTGAAGATTGTGTCTTTGACACTCATATCAGAATGTTCCAATGTGTAAAGAATGTCTGGATGAAGGGCCTGTGTACCCTATGGTATTTAAAGCATGTTATTTCTACTAACTAACCTACCCATCATCACTGTAGTAAATAGGCATGAGGTATGGTCATAGATATCTTAGGTTTAGCCATAGAGCTATTAGTTCCTTGGAGTGAGTTCACCTATCATGAAGATGCTCTGTTTAACTTAACAGATACAGTAGAACTGGCTAACCCTACTGTGGCAACACTGGAGACCTTCCAAATTTCTATTGACACTTTGGCCCATGTCAACATGAAAAATCAAGTAGGCTTGGACTATCTCCTCACAGAACAAAGAAGAATGTATGCAATAGCGAACACCTCTTGTACTTAGGTAAATACCTCAAACACAAAAGCTTTATAATCAAGCAACTTGGTGATGTAACATTAATAACCCATCTGCATAAACCATGTGGGAGTCAGTTCAAAGTTATTTACCTGAACTATCCTGGCTTCTGCCAGTTTTGAGTCCAGTAATATCCAAAATAATACTCCTGCTATTTGGACCAATAATATTTAATTGATAATTTCCTTTATTTCTCAAAGACTACATGCTACTGGACTGTTCTACTCAACAACATCCATCAAAACCAAGAGTGTAGTTCTGCATTGGAATCAAACATCCCAAAACCTGGAGCCAGAGAAGATCTTAAGCTTCAAGGCAAAGAGTTTCATTCCTTAAATCCTGATCAACTTCTCCTGCAGCAGGAAGAAGTTAGAGCCATATTTGCCCCTAATCCCTCAAGACTGAGGATTGTCCCAATTAAAAGGGGGAACAAACTGCCACTTTCTCACCACTTGAAACTGTCATTCGCTGTAGCAATCTGGTATTGTTCATGAATTCCATAGTTATTGGATTATGTTTATAAACTTGTCTGTCAGAGTATTATTTTTAATTGATTATATTATAACTGGGACTTTGAGTGGGCTAGGTCAGTAGGTCATTGAATACCCACCCCTTGGTGGTCATGGACTCACAGAGAAAAGACATGGCAAAGGACAGAGTTGGGAATTATGAACTGGAGCCTGGAAAGTGAACACGCAGAAGAAGAACACAGAGAAATAGAGACAGCTCCTTTGACATGGCAAAAGCCCCAGGGAGAGAGACAGTGTTGTTCACCTGATAGTCTACAGCTGACCTAGTGAAGAGAAGCAAGCCTGAGCACAGAGAGAAACAAACCCCAGGAAGTGAGGAACCCAGGAATCTTAAACTCTTGGTAGATGTCGGCATCCAGTTTGCTTCAACAACTGGCAACAGACTTCAGTGAGGGAAGTAACTTATACTTTATGGCTTGGTAACTTATACCCCAAATAAATATTCTTTATAAAAGCCAAAAGATTTCTGGTATTTTGCATCAGCACACATTTCACTGACTAATAAACTTACTAACCGACTCTTCAGAGTAGCCCCTCTTTTACTGGTTTGTAGAAATTTCTAGAAAATATCATTCAAATGCCCACCTCTCATGTTTTTTCACACCAGTAGATTTTTTAAATATACTTTTTCATTTTTAAGAAATATTTAGATTACATAAATATTACATAAAAATATATGGGATTTCCATATGCTTTGCTCCTTACCCCTCCAACATATTCCCACATTAATAGCAATCTCCATTAGTGAGGTATATTTTTTACAATTGATGGAAACATTTTGGAGTATTGCCAGTAAGCATGGATTATAGTTTACATTGTACATTACACTCTCTCCTGCACAATTTTGTAATTTATGACAAAATATATACTGGCTTGTATCTGTTATTGAAATGCCATTCACAATAATTGCGAGGTTCTAAAAATGTCCCCATATAAGAACTGTTTTTCCCTGTCCCTCCCCTCAGATTCTCCAGTGGTCACTGCCTCCACATCAATGATAAAAATTATTGCATTGCCAGAATCACAATAAGTCTATAGTAGAATAGCAATAAGTCTACTCTAGTCCATCATTCATTCCCCAATACTGAGGATTCTGGGATTGAGATACACACTGCTCCTCTAAATGAGAGGGGGTTTACATTCCATGGGGCAAATGAATGGGACTACCTTGTTTACAGTTGTAGACCCTCTCTGTTACTTGGGTGGTTGTTGCCGATCACCATTTCCTGGTTAGTTGTCCTGGGTGAGTCCAATGAACTGGAGAGTAGGTGTTGCAACTCTGTTGAGATTCAGGGCCCATCTGGCACATGGAAAGCCCAAAGATTTACGTCACATGGACTTAAACCTATCAACTCTAGTATTAACTATATGTTCAAATACAAGGAGCAGAAATGATATATATAGGGAAACCACAACTGATTCCAACTCTGTCACACTGAGGAGCATAAATTCCAAAGTAGGTTGCAAAGGCAGGGCATCATACTCCTGAGCTGTCATCCCTGCGGATAGTGTCTGGATGTCTCAAGATCTCTTGGGAACACTGCTATTTGAGGCAATATTTACTGTGGCAGTCAAAGAGATCCTGCTGAGATGTGCATTAGCATAGCCTCTAGAATGACCTCCTGACTAACTTTAACATCTCTTAGTCATTTAAAATCGTTTGTCTTTACCCTTTCCCCCTTTTGTTCAATGCCTTTTTCCAGTTGCATTGCTACTTGGTTGTAATCCATCTTTGAAAGGGAGACTTATCCCTGGGAATAATGCCCCATGCCAGGGGAAAGTAATGCAATTATATGCTGTGTTTGGCTTAGACAGAGTCCACATTTGAGCAACAAGGAAGCTATCAGGAGGGAACTTTTAGGCAGCCTATGATACTAGGCTAAGTTTCAATTTCACAAGAAAAAGTTCAAAATACAGTCATCAATATCAAGTGCCCATCAGTGGTCCATCCTCCTTCACTAGTCACTGCCCCTGTACTCATGGGATTCTTGCTGTCCCATCAGAGTATGTGACAGAATTCCCCAGGATAGAAATTCCATATTCTTTCAATTATTGTGTGGATCTCCACCCAGAGGAACAATGCCCCATGAACACTTGAACTCAGTCATATGTCTTATTGGTATGCCCCATGTGAGCCTCATTCCATGCATCCCTCATCACTGATACCCTGGAGCAATGATCCTCCCCTGCCACAGTTTTGACCCTTCTGTTATCCAAAATATCTTCAAAAATGAAGCTCAATTGAATTGTGTGAACATGATCATTGGTGTAAGCAGATTAGGCTTAGCTTTCATTAAATCAGTGGAGAAAGAGCCAAAAGCTATCCTGGGGACCAAGACACTGCTTGACAACTCAGACCAAGACACAGCAGACCAAGACACTGCTTCACAACTCTCAGGAGAGTGAGGGACAGAGAGATGAAGATGCCAAAACAACAAAACGGAACCTAAACAACAGCAAGGAAATAAAATAAGACAAATGAAGTATCAAAGTGAAAACTTACCATATACACAAAAAAAGCAACAAAATAAAACCCTACAGTTTTATTTTATTCAAGCTAATCAATTGAACAAACCTATGAAGATAAATAGATGCCTAGACAGCAACAATAAATTAGAAGCCATACTAAGAAACAGGAAAACATGGCCCAACCCAATGAACAAACTAAAAACCAGGAGGAGATGCAGAACATGGAACAACTAATCAGAGATATTCATACAAATATCATGAATCAACTTAATGGAGTGAAGGAAGAGATTAAGGATATTAAGAAGACACTTGGAGAACATACTGAAGAAATTGTAAACAAGCATAAAAAGATAATGGATATGATGGTGATGAATAGCAAAATACAAGAAATCACAAATACACTGGAAGCAAAAAACAGCAGATTTGAACAGGCAGACAAAAAATCAGCGATGCTGAAGACTGTTCATGTGAAATCAGACAGATAGTATAATTGATAGATAAAAAGATAGGAAAACATGCAGCAGTGACTTAGGGGTTTGAATGAAAACACGAAGTGCACAAACATATGCATTATAGGCATCCCAGAGGAAGAAGAGAAGTAAAGGGGACAGAAGCTATGTTGGAAGTAATAATGGCTGAAAATTTCCCAACCCTGTTGAGCGCTATGGATGTACATGTCCAAGAAGTGAAGTCCACCTCAAATAGTATAAATCCTAACAGTCATACCCCAAGACATATACTTGTCAAATTGTTCAATGCTCAAGACAAAGAGAGAATACTGAAAGCAGCAAGAGAAAAGAGATCCATCACATACAAGGGAAGCTCGATGTGATATGTGCTGATTTCTCCTCTGAAATCATGGAGGCAAGAAGTCAGTTATATGACATAGTTATGTTGACAAAAGAAAAAAAAAAATTCCACAAGAATTCTCTATCCATAAAAGCTGGCATTCAAAAATGAAGGAGAGTTCAAAATATTCACAGAAAAACAGAAATTAAGAGAGTTTGTCAATAAGAAAACTACCCTTCAAGATATACTAAAGGAAGTTCTGCAGGTAGAAAGGATGAAAAAAAAAAAAAACAGAGAAAGAGAGCTGGAGAAGAGT